>CM060953.1:46961721-47067647 GCA_030765055.1 Mantis religiosa
AAGGGAACAACAAGTGTTATGTCTAAGAATGAAAACTAATAATTGGTTTTAGAATTCCAAATTGTTCTCATTCAATTCTGAGATACAAGAGAACTCCAAAGAATGACAAAGACATAAAACCGAGGGCTATTCAATAAAGACTGATCACAATTTTGTTTGACAACGTACCTTTACCTCATCCTTATAATTTTGATGGTCCTTCTCAAAATAGTCTCCCCTGAATGCGATGCACTTGTACCAGCGTTTCTGCCAGTCTTCAAAGACATGCTGGAAGCCTTTTTTGAGAGATCCTTCAAAATCGCCAGCGCAGCCTTCACCACTGCTTCTGATGATGGATAATGCCTCCCACGAAGGCGTTTCTTCAAGTTAGGGAATAGAAAAAGTCACATGGGGCTAAATCCGGACTATAGGGAGGGTGAGAGATGCACTTTATGTTTATTTGTGCAAGATATTCAGCAACAACATTGGCAATATGCGGCCGCGCAATAACGTGGTGCAGCATCCAACCTGCTTCATGGAAATGTGGTCTTTTGTGCCTGATATGGACTTGCTATGCCTTCAGGACATCCCTGTAGTACTGTCCAGTTACTGATGTGTGTGCAGGTACAACATGCTGATAAACCATTACATGAATATCACAGAATGAGATGATCATAACTTTCCCAGCAGAATCAACTACTTTTGCTTTTGGGGGTTGGTGATGAAGGAGATTTCCACACTGAGCTTTGCTGTTTGCTCTCAGGATCAAAATGATGTAGCCAAGTTTCATCAGCAGTGATAGAAACTTCGGATCTTCCTCTAACATCAACTTTATCTGCGTGTTACCTTCATTGCAGCCGTAGGCCATACTGAACAAGTCTGAACTTACCTGGTTCTCAGAGGCGGGAACCAGGAGTACCAACAATGAAACTACTACAGCGTGTTTTTTCACATTAAGCAAACAGAATATAATAAGATTGAATTTTAGTGCGAAAAATTATAACCGTAAAAAATGTATGATCATTCTTTATTGAACAGCCCTCGTAACTCGAAATACTAATACAGAATATATCTCGGTACAAACTTTTGCCACAATAAGCTTATTTAAATAAATAGTATTTTTAACTTTTTGTAATATTTTGTAAACTCAGTTTTAGTTTTAATATATAGCATTTTAATAAAAATTGTTAGAACTGATTTTTAAAAATTTCGAAAAAAAATCGGGTTGAGAGAATTTTCTTGAAAGACTGTGTTGCATCTGCGGAAGGCACTGAACTTGAATAGCAATTATTTATCCCAATTTTGGTTTTTGAGTAACACTGTTCACGGTCAGATACTCTCCCTCTCTGTCTGTCTGTCTGTCTGTCTGTCTCTCTCTCTCTCTCTCTCTCTCTCTCTCTCTCTCTCTCTCTCTCTCTCTCTCTCTCTCTCTCACACACACACATACACATACACGCCGGCCTAAATCGCTCGATGGTAGCGTGTCTGTCACACGTTAAAGAGTTCCCGAGCTCGAATCTCGGTCAATTACATGGATAAGATTTTTCCAGGGTTTCACTTTATCCTGAAAGACGAATATCGGGTAACTCTAAGCTCTATAGACCCTGGGTTCATTTGAGCATCATTTAAACCATTCCATTCATCGTCCGATATGACTTAACGTTGGAGGTTGTAAATTACACACAAAAGAATTGCACACACATTTGCAGGAACATTTTGTTTAAGCATGCTTTATTTTGTTTATGACCAGAAAACATATTTCCGATGTTGCAATTCCAATATTGATTGCAAATGTTTCTCTATTTACCAAATAAACGCTGTGTAAAGTAGACAGCACGTGCATTTCAATCAGTGGTGCGTCTTAGTTTATACATCAAACACAGGTTTTGTAGCCGCAGTATCAGGTAGCGATTAGGAGGCGGCGAATTAATCGAAATCAGATAATTAAAAAAGAAGATAAATTAATAAAAATGTTTGCTAAACTAATATAAAAATGTTGGTATGATATGAAATTAGAATGGATAGAGTAATGATTAAAATAGAGGTTGACTTAAAGAATAAGTAGGGAAAAATATAATTTAATATAACATATATACGAGGCATATTTTTTAAGTCAGTACCGTTTTGCAATTCCGTCGCCGCAGTGCTACGGTTGGCGTTCCGCGCATGCACGCTGGTTACCTATATCTCTGGTCTAGGCACTGATGCCATTACAGTCTGATGCCTCCGACAATCGTGAGTCCCGCCGATTATGAAGTACGGTCTGCTATACGATTTCTTAGTGCTAAAGACGTAAAACCGATCGATATTCATCGTGAGATCTGTGAAGTTTACGAACAAAACATTATGAGTGATGGAATGGTAAGGAAATGGGTGAGAACATTTAAAGTTGGCCGCACAAATGTGCATGATGACGAACGGAGTGCGCGTCCTTCGGACGTTACTGAAGATTTGGTGCAGAAAGTGGACGAAAAGGGACTGCCATTTGTTCCTGCACTTGAAGAAACATCTGGGCGGTCAGCGTCTTCAAGACGATAACGACGTCAAAACAGTTGTGATAGAGTGGTTAACACGTCAGGCGGCAGAATTTTATGAAGGGGGGTATTCAAAAACTGGTGCCACGTTATGACAAGTGCCTCATTATTCTTGGAAATTATGTAGAAAGGTGGATTAAGGTACAGACTTTCATGTAAAAATAAAATTATTGCGATATCTATGCACGCCTCTGTTTAATTCCAAAACGGTACCGACTTAAAAAACATACCTCGTACTAGCATCCGGGCAAGAAAGAGAAAATATTCTTGTAAAATCTGTACACCTCACAGAGACAGAAAGGAAGGACCGTTACCTTCTTTGTGCTAGGAAAGGTTCAATATCTGAGAACTATAGTATACTTTCAGCCAGGAATGTTTTGGACAAAGGGCTTTCAAAATGCAGTTGAGCATGAACGCTAAAGAGATTTACTTTGCTGATTTGATGACGCTGTATACCGTTACAAACAACTCGAGGTAGGCGTTCCCCAACTAAGGGTGGGCTGAACGTTAATGAGTTAGATGAGTTTTGCCCATGCGAAAATTTTAAATAAATGAGAAACCAATAATAATGTAACATTTGAGAAGGGTGAGCTAGTTTGATCCTGTGATAAAGTTAGAGAGGGGGGTCAGAATAAGGTTCGAACTGAATTGTGAGGTAAGAAAAATTTACTTAAAAGGTGGTACTACGACAGGAAGGACGTGTTCCTGCGCATTAAGAAGAGAAGCGAAGATTTATAAGTCTGAAATGTAGGGAACTTAAGAATACGTAATGAAAGCAGCATTAGAAGTTTATTAGAGAAAAGTAGTCGCCGTAAAAAGAAGAAATAGAAATCGCGCTGAAGTAACTTTAAAAAGTAATCCAGGTTTTCCAGTAACATTGAATTTATGTTAGGAATTTTAATAACAGGTGGTCACCGATCCAAGGGGATAAGTAAAATTAGTATGAATTAAACCAAATAATTCTGCAACAAAGTGTTATTAATACGACTGAGTGGCCAACAACCACCAAAATCTATTTCCTACAACCGTTCACCTGAGGATAAGAGAACTCATAGCTCCAATTAGAACCCAATCAATTTAACACTGGTATGCGGGTTTGCCGCAGTTTCCACCCACTGTAAAGGAAAGCGAGTTATTATAAAATAATTTTTGTATTTGAATGCAAAGTTTTAAGGATTTAAAAAAGATAGGAGAAAAGCGCACATAAAATTTTTCAATGTATTCATCGAGATATATCTCTGGTTTCAAAGATGACCTCTTTAATAATTATGAGACAGATGAAAACAGAGCAGACATTATAGAGAGAACTCTGTGATTCTCACCTCGCAATTCGTTACGTACTCCTTGTGATTAAAAAGTGTTTGCTTACTACAGTGCACATTGCTGAAAGACATTCAGTTCTCTTTCCATTACCTTAGACTGAAGTTAAGATCTAACAGAGACTGCAGTTAGACTTAAGTGTGCTGAAGGCTTTGAAAATCAATGAATCCCTTTGCTGTTTTCACCCACAGCATGTTAAAAGGACTTTCAGTTTTACACAAGTCAGCAAAGGTAATGTCCTTTCACATCAACTTTGCTTTAAAAAGGTGCTGCAGAAGGTCAAAGAGCGTATAATCTCTGCCTCTGCATTTCTGTACTCTTTTTGTAAGAAACTGCGCACAATGTTCACCTAGCTGTGAAGAACAGACGTATGCAAAAACTCTGTGAAAGTGTAGATGCAAAGAATGCGCAATGAACATAACCATACACCTAACTAGGGGAAGGAGAGTACTGGTGTCAGGTTTACTTCCAAAATAGAGAGACTGCATTGCAGGACAAACACTGGAGAGCTGTGCAGTAAGAAATGTCTTCTGCATCGTTAGTAGCAAAATTGTACTAGTTTTGCTCACTTTAGACTGCAGTGCAGGCGCTAAGTCACCGGGAAATGTGACCTAAGAGTTCAGGAACTGCTACAAACCAACAGTTCTAGATGTAAGTTTCTAGGATAATGATACGTCCTCTATGGGATGAAATTATTTTCAGTAATACCTAGCAAGCTAATGAGATTTTAGAAGAAATATTCGCTCAGAGGTCTCGCATAAAATTAGGTACTACGAGGGCTGTTCAATAAAGCATGATCACAACTTTTTTGAGAACGTACCTTTACTCATCCTCGTAATTTTCATGGTCCTTCTCAAAATAGTCTCCCCTGAATGCGATGAACTTGTCCCAGCGTTTCTGCCAGTCTTGAAAGACATGCTGGAAACCATTTTTGAGTGATCCTTCAAAATCGCCTCCGCAGCCTTCACCACTGCTTCTCATGATGGATAATGCCTCCCACGAAGGCGTTTCTTCAAGTTAGGGAATAGAAAAACGTCACATGGGGCTAAATCTGGACTATAGGGAGCGTAAGAGATGCACTTCGCTTTGATTTTTGCAAGATATTCAGCAACAACCATTGCCAATATGCGGCCGCGCATTATCGTGCTGCAGCATCCAGCCTGCTTCACGGAAATGTGGTCTTTTGCGCCTGATATGGACTTGCAGTGTTTTCAGGACATCCCTGCAGTATTGTCCAGTTACTGATATGTGTGCAGGTACAACATGCTGATAAACCACTCCATTAATATCAAAGAATGAGATGACCATATCGTTCCCAGCAGAAGCAACAACTTTTGCTTTTTTGGGGGTTGGTGGTGAAGGAGATTTCCACACTGAGCTTTGCTGTTTGCTCTCAGGATCGAAATGATGTAGCCAAGTTCCATCAGCAGTGATTACGTTTGAAAGAAACTCCGGATCTTCCTCTAACATCAACTTAACTGCACGTTACCTCCATTGCAGCGGTAGGCGATACTCAACAGGTCTGAAATTGCCTGGTTCTCACAGGTGGGAACCAGGAGTACCAACAATGAAACTACTATGGGTGTTTGCTTCACATTAAGTTAACAGAATATTGTGACTTTGTGGGTTCGTGAAATGAAAAGTCCAATTACACCACTCAAAGATGTTCTTTATTTCCACCGACTTACAGTTAAACTCTTGCCAATTACACAGAATTACGTAATGCACACAATTACGATTCACCAGTTCGTCCGTTACAATTTCACTTGCACTCGTAATTACGTACAATCTTCCGATGCTCTCACACAGCCTTCTCGTCGTACACTAGCACTGCATCCTTACACCAAGAACTGACTGACTCACCAACTCGACGTGCTGCTTATATAGGGCCAGCGGGTCGATCGGAAGGTTCCAGATTAGAGGAAATATCCCGTAATTTCGAGAACACAGGTGGAACAGAAACAGACGGCGCCGTGATGTTTTTTTGTCCCAGCCATCCCTTCTTAACGCTATAAGACAAACGAGGGGGCGGGGCGAACACCGACCCGACTGCTGCTCGCCCAGTCTATAGGGTGTTCCGACGCTCGGGTGACAATATAATAAGACTGAATTTTAGTGTGCAAAATTATGTCCGTAGAAAATTATGATTGTTCTGAATTGAACAGGCCTCGTAGATTTAATATTTTTCAAAAGTTCCTTCACTCTGGCTTCTAAATTATGTTTGGTCCTACCAATATAAATCTTATCGCATTTTGAACATTTAACTTGATAATACCACATATTTTGATGTCTGAAACTTTGTCTTTTTTTAGAAAATTGTAGTAAATTGTTTATGCTGTATTCATTTTGAGGTGCCAATACCAAGTTCTTTTAATTTTTTGGGATTTTTTATTTGTTCATGGATGATATGTAAATTTTTTGAAATTTTAATCATTTTTTACTTTTTTAAGAGTGGAGACATCATTTACATCTTTTTGGTATTTAAATCTTTCTAATATTTGTGTATAAAATCTTTATTAAATCCACAGCCAGACAGTGTATCTGTGTCACTGTGTCAGGCAGGCAGGTTGAAAATAAGGTAAAATTTGCTTCGAAACTGGTCCCAAAGTATTGTGAATAAGATAAGTAATAGTGAGGTTGTGTTACAATAGTGTTAATTATTCTTAATAGAATTATGGATTTCGTCGATATTAGAAAATACCATCTTCCAGGGTTCACAAAATACACCAAAGCCAGGCCAGCTGACAAAATTCACCAAAAAAGGAAGATGAACCTACATAAGCTTATTACAAACCCGTCCCATATATTTTCACTAAATTATACTTTCGTGTAATTTTCGCGACAGTATTTGGATGACATTAATAACAGTGGGCAACAAAAAATATTTTTTGAATGTTTCGACCACTTCATGAGGCAATTCCTACTAATTTTGGGCTGAGAAAAACAAAAATGTCAATGAAAAAGTTTTATTAGCTCTAGTTTCTATGATATACACAAGGTGGAAGTATTGCATACTAACGGATTGAGAGAAAAGGATACATTTTAATTACATACATGCTAACAACAATGAAAGAGCATTTGAATTTTTTAAACTGGTAATTACATGCTGAGAGTTCTAAATTGCTGGAAAAATACTTCGTAGATAGTCGTGTCTGAAGAAATCATGTGTCGGCCTGTTGACTTCGTCGTCGTTTAGCTTGCCTCTTGTGATGGAGTTCCGCAGAATCCCTATGCAGAGACCAACAGTAATCTGCAAGCATTACTTCATTCCAACGGCACTGATGTCTTTGTTTCATAACAGAAATTTCCTGATGGAATCTCTCCCCATGTTCATTACTATCAGCTCCACAACCAGGAGGGAAAAGTTCTAGATGGGAGTAGAGAAAATGGATCTTAAGGGACATGTTGCATCCAAGTTTACGGTATTTTTGCAGGAGCACTGTTACCAGATGCTTGTAACTGTCATCTCTTTTGAACAACACCCTTGAAGGCTTCCCAAGCTTCCTCTTCTTTCCTGTCCAAAACTTGGTCAAATGCAAGATCCTTTACAAGTTCTCTTATTTGTGGTCCGACAAAAATGCCTTCTTTATCTATTGCACCACTTTATTTCCAAAGCTTCTCTCTGATTATGTTTTGTTATTTGACAGGTCTGCCAACTCCCCAAAAATATCCCCAAAATTTAAAATAGTCACTCTAAAAGATGAAATGTCACGTTATCTTCAAAACAAGAGCAAATCTATCATTTTTATTGTGATTTTTGAATTCAGCAAATGGAAATACATGTAAATTCACTATTATAAACACGAACCATTTTCATTGTTGCCCAGTGTTATGGCACTAAGGTAGTTTGTTGTTGGAGCACAGACAAGTATTACTTTGACACCCTGTATATAGCCATTAAACGCGTGTCTGGTTCTCTCTAGACACCCTTCATCAACATCGTCCTTTAGGGGGCTTGGGTCTCTATGATGCAATCACATGACGTAATCAGTGAGTCGTGTTGTTTTGTGATATATCTCTACTGTATGCAATTTTTCCCGTGACAGTGGAAAAAATGCTACCGAAGTAAAATATCAAAAAATTAATTCTAGAGCATTAGAGAGGGAGAAAATGAGGTCGATATGAGGCGGGTGTCGGCTCCCATAGGATTGGAATGTTGACGTAGGTATTCTTCACCATCCATCAGTGTCGCTATCCATCACACACTGCACATTAGCGGAAATTTCAAACCTCTGACGTCTACATGCGAAAAAAATATATAAATAAAACACGTTGTAGTGTAATAGCCTAGTTTAGACTGCAAGGACTGCAGATGGGGTTAAGAGCTTAAAGGGGTTTTCGTAGCGCCACCACCGTTTCGTTACCTTAGCTTCTACCCGGTTTTTGTAAAAATGTAATATGTTTGCTGTCAGGACAACTAATGTAACGTCCATTTGTACTGCTTGGGTATCACACGCAGGAGACTCTTGCTTGTTTTATACGCCATTTTCTGCGGTGCAACATAAAGTATAGCCCTTGCTGAAGGTTATTTTGTCTCTCCTGGTCTGTTTGGTACGATCGAGGTCTTTCTTCACTTCTTTTACTTTATCACCGCAGCAAGAAAAGTCTGAAGTTACTTCCACACAACTTTCTCAACCCATTCTTCTCAACTATTCTTACAAACAGCATTCCTTCATTTACTTAACGTAAATTTGACATAAAAATTTACACAAATGTTTAACTGCATAATTTCCATGTAGGTGCATGGGAAATAAGAAACTGTTGGTTTAAGCAACAATGCACTCTTTTAAGGACGCTGGGCAATTGTTTGGGTATTTGTTTTAATTGTAGACAAACTTTATAGTATCCAAATACATTATGGTACTTATAGTTGTTAGCAAGACTAATATTACAAAACTTGAAGTGTGTATTAGGATACTGTTCAATAACAGTCCTACATGAGCTAACAAACATATTAATAGGGTGGGTCAAAATGTAATGCTTCCTATATCTTTTCTCTTTTAATTGCCAAGAAAACTGAATCCAATTTACATAGCTTGAAAACTACAACATAAACGATTAATTTGTCACCATTCGATATAATCTTCGTCCTTTTCCATAGTTTTGGTCTACCTTTTAACCAGGACATGTATTCCAGTGTGGTAAATCACACGGTATTGCTTCCTAAGCCATTGACGCACGGACGTTTTCACAGCCTCCTCATCTTCAAAATGAATCCAATGATGAGCTTCCTTTAGTTGTCCTAACAGATGGAAGTCTGATGGTGCCAGGTCAGGGCTGTATAAGGGGTGAGGTAAGACTTGCCATCCCAATTTCTCAATTTCTGCAGTGGTGTAACAGCTGGTGTGTGGTCTTGCATTGTCATGCAAAAGAAGAACATCCGCCATAATTTTTGTTGAGCGAACTCGGTGAAGACGTTCTTTCAGCTTTTTGAGAGTTCTGACGTATTGGACAGAATTTATTGTGCATCCCTGCTCCAAAAAAAAAAAGAAAAAAAATCAATCACAAGCACACCATCTGCATCCCAAAACACTCGCCATAGCTTTCCCAGCCGACCGCTGGGTTTTGAGTTTGTTTTCTTCGGTGACGTTGTGTGATGCCATTCCATTGACCGTCTCTTTGATTCAGGTTCGAAAAAATGAACCCACGTTTCGTCTCCAGTAACAATTTTTTTCCAGAAATTCCTCTCTCTCCAATTTGAAGCGCTGCAAGTGTTCGGAGGCTATTGTTTTCCTTGTTTCTTTGTTTTGGGTGCTTAACATTCTTGGTACCCAACGTGAACAAATTTTTGAGTAACCCAGTTTTTGAATAATCGTCATTACACTGCCTTTACTGAGGGAGGTAATGCGACACAATTCACCTGTTGTTACCCGGTGATCACCACGAATGATGTCATCGACTCGCTGAATGTTGCATGGAGTCACTGCAGTCACCGCCCTGCGGCTTCTTTTTTCATCTGTCTATGGTGTTTGCCCTTCAGCTTCGTTACAGCGACGAACCCATCGTGTAACAGTGCTGACATCCACCGTTGCATCACCATACACATTTTTTAGTCTTTCGTGAATGCGAATTGGCGTTTCAATTTCCGCAGTAAAAAATTCAATCACAGAAAGCTGTCTAATACGAATGTCGATGTCAGCCATTTTGCAAGAGTATGCAGTGCTGCCACCTGTTGACTTAGGAAGCTACTACTGCAGGGGATTGGAGAAGGAGGTTTGAGGAATTGCGTCAAATTCAAAGTTTTCACATAACTTATTTGAGAAAAAAATAGGAGACATTACTTTTTGACCCACCCTCGTACATTATATCACAAAAAGTACACTTTATCATACATACAAAACACATGAAATTAAATGAGCAGGTCGTTGTGTCGTTTTCTTTTTAGTCTTCTATTCTGCGGTTGTGGAGGAGGGTGTTGGAAAATTTCTTGTTGCAGTGGATTTGGATGATTGGCAAGAGTTTGGTGTAGTCTGGTGTAGCTTGTTCTGATGGCATCCATCACTTCGGTATGTTCAGGTCCCTATGAAGTGTGAAGTTGCTAACATACCACGGGGCACTTGTGATCCATCTTAGGTAAGTGTTTTGGATTACTTGAATTCCTTTTACTTGTGACGCTGCAGCGGAACCCCATATGGAACAGACATATTGCCAAATAGGTTTAATCAATGACTTGTATAGAATGCGCTTATATCAAATTACAAGAGGCGATTTTAACTGTATTATATGTTTGATCTGTTGGATTCGGTGTCTTAGTTCTGAGAGATGATATGTGATGTGAAGATACCAAGTTAGTTTACTGTCCAATATGAGGCCGATTTCTCCAAGAAATATGGGATAATATGTTATCTGCTTTTTATATGTAACGTATAATATTTTCGATTTCTGTGGATTCATAACCACTCTCCAGTTTGAACACCATTTTGTGATTTCAGTGCAGAAGTTATTTAGTTTCGCAGCTGCTGATTTACAACTGCGTTTACTAAGGATTGCAACATCATCAACAAAATGTGTAATGGTTAGTTCAACATGTGGAGGAGAGGTACACACAATATAAAGAATTGGGCCTAGAATACTTCCTTGTGGAACACCATAGAGGAGCGGTTGTGATCTAGATTGTGCACTTTGATATTTTACTGAAAACGATCGGTTATGTAGATAGGATGCCATTATTCTGAAATATGTATCGGAGACAATTCCTTATCTTCAGTAGTAACCCATTATGCCACACTTTATCAAAGGCTTTCTCTGAATCAATTGTTTGGGTCTAAAAGTTGTTTTTGGTGTTCATTCTTAAAAAAAAACTAGAAACCCTGAACTTTCAAAATATGTATATGGCATGTCATGTTGGGGCTTTCAGTTGATAAATGGGTTTTAATTTGGGCGTTCTGACTTGGCGAGTCACTGCAGTTCTGTGCACATTTATCTTAAATTACAGTTTACAATAACTTGTATTTGTCTTACAGGACCTAAAGGTATACTTTTCTCTGCAAACAATTAAGCCATATAGATCAAATTTTTCAGTCAAAGGACTGCTGATTTCAGCTACAATTATTTCTAAACTTTATAATCATAATTTATTAACAACTTACATCCTTGCAAAATTTAGCATCAATTCTGTGTCTATAATGTATGTACACATTTTCGTTAAAATATTTTAAATTTTGAAAGCACATTTAGGTGGAAATTATCAGGTAACGCAAGTATTATCTAAAACATAAAATTTCGGCGAAAAATGATTGACAGTTTTAGAGAACAGTGTACCTGAATGCTCCCATAACATTAACAATTTTGAAATTTTTAATTTTGTTTATGTTCAGTTCGTAGTAATGCCTTTTAGCATAGAAAGAAAATTTTCATGTATTGTGTTCAGAAAACATTGCTCTATTCACTGACAAAGCTTAATTTAATTATAATAAATAGTTATTGAGAAACTCAAAATAAAATTTGGCACTAAAGCAGCAGTCAAACACTGTCTCATTACACCGTGTCCTAAGGAATAGTAGGTAATACTTTCCTAACTCCGTTCTCTTTACAACACCCCGAAAAAATAAAGGAACAAGGAATGATGACTTCAGTTCCAAATTATAAAGTGTTTTACAATTCAGAAACAAAATCTCAGAAATATTTAATGCTACAACAACTTCGATATGACACAAATTAAGTGATTCGGCAATTTTTCATTTTTATATAGTAAGTTTTTGTGCATCCCTTAGGTTAGAAGGTATAAAACATTAATTGAGAATAAAGAGGACCTCGAAGATTACTCCTATAAAGCAGCTCATAAAATTAATGTTTTTAAATGTATTTTAGGTGATGGAATCTTCGTGTCGAATTTTTAGAGGGTGAAAACATTAAATATCAAATTTTGTGTTTAACTAGCATTTGATTTTGGAGTTTTGCTGTTCATACACACTTAAAGTCATACAAATGCACATAAAATTAAGTTTTTCTTTATGTTCTGTATGGTAAGGGAAATTAAAAAGAGAAAAGTGCAATGACTTCCGTTTGAGCAGATAAATATATAAATATTAAAATCAATATTATAAACTCTCACAGGTTATTTGACGTAAACTGTGTGTTTTATTATTATCTATCATTTAAGCAACCAACTTTTGTCTATAATAGTTTGTTGAAGACTGGTTACAGAAAGACCTGTGAATTTAACATCAATAGTGTAATATAATCTCCCAATTGTGTATTATACCCTCCCAAAGTTGCACGCCTGTGCTGTTATTGGTTAAAAAATTATGGCGTTTTGAAATTGTTCAGGTTTATATGGATCGCCCTATAGATGGAAAAATTAGATGTAGAGTCATGGATTTTAGAAATATTTTTTAAAAATGTAACAGGTTTTCACTTATCTTAAGAGCAGCAGTTTTAGACAAATGCATAAAACCAAAGTGAAGTAAATCCCTGCGCGCCTGCGGAAGATAATCCAGAGGAAATACAAAAGTTCAAAGTTCAACAGTCACAGTTATCAAAAGAAACCAGAACGGCAAACAAAACTTTATACTTAAAGCAGTAAATTTACGAGCGAATTGTGTAGGAAAAGGACGACACAATTTCCAGTAATTCGTATGTCTTTAACGTGTGGCGATAAGTTACTTAATAATCTAAGCTCTAATTTTGTTTATTAATGCTCTTGTTTCTAATGAGGGTTATTTCCGTCGAATAAAGGCTCCAAGTTATACTGGAATAAGGCATAGGAATGTGAAAGTCTTTTGCTCTTATACCCTCAGCGTAACGTAAGTTTAATTAAAGGCGGTGTAGGGAATTTTGCTTTGTTTGTGGCGTCTGTTCAAAGGAAATGACCTAATTACGTATATTAAAGCTTTCGCAATGAACGTAATAAGAAGGCACGGCCACCTAAACTGTATACTGAAGTATTCTTGGCATGATAGCCAAGAATGAACCACAACCTATTATCGTCCATAACGACGCCAAGTTCTTTCCAATAGGACAGTTAGTTCACACCTAGGATAAATATGACCCACACATAATTTGCTTAAAGGACAACATTTGAAGCAGAAACCACAGGTTTCCGTGACAAAAATTTAAGAAAGGGATGATAAAACCATATAAATTATTAAAAACAATTTTCAATATATAATATAAGAAATAAAGTGAAAATGAATATTGTAATAGAAAGAGCGTGTAAACGAAATACGAGGGGGGGGGGCAAAAGAAACCGGACACCGAGGGCGCTGACACTCGTAGACGTAGTGCAGTGTTCTCACGCTAGATGGTGGTAGTAGAGACCTTCGTGAAACAGCTGTGCAGACGGCGTCAGTGTAGAGCTGAACGTGCAAGTGTGGTACTGTGTTTCTCTGACAGTTAGTGGGTTACCTCTGAGAAGTCGTTATGGCAACTTTAAAAGAAAGTGTGTGTGTGAAATTTTGTTTCCTGCTTGAAAAAAACTGCAACGGAGACACATCAAATGCTTCAGGAAGCTTTCAAGGAGGACGCTATGAGGTTCATACTAAATGTTACGAACATTTTAAATTTTAAATTTTAATTTGGAAACCAGAACGAAACAACATTTTCGTAACATTTAGTATAAACAGACTGACAAATCGGCCGTAGGAGATCATTTTTGGTCATTTAACAATGAAATAAATACTGAAGTTAAAGTATTAAAACAATTAAATGGTCCGATAGATTTAATGCTTTGGGAAAATATATTTATTTAAAAAAATAAACATCGCGTAATGAATTTTGAAATGACAGCACTTGATTATGTTTTTAGGTTTGTTTCGTTTTCAGATTTTGGTAATACTAAAAAAAGGAAACATAACATGGTAACCGGTATCCTTAATGACGAGGTTTGTTGACTGACGACGCAAGCGATATGTTTTTGAAATCGATCGGAAATACCTAATAAGAAAAATTGACATCACTTTCTTAAGATAAGTGAAGTTTTTGTTACAAATCATTTGTGTAAGTTAAGGATTTTTATATACTTCAGTAGAATGATATAACAAACAGCGAATTAAACGCTTTAAATACCCATAAACAGAGGATGTCACGTGAGTGTAACACATCGGATTGAATTATCCAACATAGTGCACAAAATTGGATATTGGTAATCTGCAGAAAGCTGATGTGTTTATTGTGACCAAAAAGAGACATCCAGGGACCAAGTAAACAATTTTTTCCCCTTTTAGACTGTTTGTTGCTGTTGCTATAAGACATTTTACCCCTTATAAATCACCTTAGAGGAAGTATTTTCAGCTCACGGTTTGAGGTTCAATTTCCCATTGGGACTTGCGTCTGGATTCAGTTTTCTTCACTGCTTTCCTTTTTTCGATTCTACTTGAATCCCAGGTGGCTTTTGCGAATAAGGTCATGATTCTTGTGGTCGTAACTTGGTGTAAAATTGTAGCATCCAGAGGGGCTACAAGAAATGATCCAGAAAGTTAGAATAAGACTTTTGGCGTAACAAGCACATGAATCCTTTTTATAGGAATTACATTTCGAGTATAGAATTTATTTGTTTTATCTGATTCCTTACCGTCATGATAAATACGCGTCAGAAACGGTCCTGTGATTAGATGGCAGTGGGGATACCGTCTGTTCTATAAGCTAACGAGGGGAAAAATGATTATGTATTTCAAAGCGGAGTACTTGAATTGCGAGAAATATAAATGTAATATTAAGTGACATCCTTTTTTTGAACTGGGAAACACAAAAATATCGGGTACATTTTAAATACAACCTGACTTTATCGGAAAAACATCTGTGAGGTGCTCGCCTCTGTAGCATAGATGATAGCGTGTCTGCCTCACGTTCAAGAGGTCCCGAGTTCGAATCTCAGTCAGGGTGAGTTAACTGGATAAATTTTTTCCGGGGTTTCCTTTATCCTTAAAGACGAATGTCGGGTAGCTCTAAGCTCTATGGATCCTGGATAAATTTGAGCATCATTTCACCTCTTTTTCTTTGTAATTTACGTCTTCCAACGTTAAGTCATATCGGACGGTGTATGAATTGGGTGAAATGATACTCAAATTTATCCAGGATCCATAGAGCTTAGAGTTACCCAACATTCGTATTTCAGGATAAGGGAAAACCCCGGAAAAACCTTATCCAGCTAACTCAACCTGACCGAGATTCGAACTAGTGACCTCTTGAACGTGAGACAGACACGCTACCATATACGCTACCGAGGCGGATATTTCACCTATTTCATTTACCGTGCGGTATGGCTTAAGGTTGGACAACGTAACATTATAAGAAAAAAGAAGTGTGAGGAATGATTTAAATGAAATGTTAATCCAATTCTTTAGTATTTCTTGGAGTATAAAATATTCCTGCAGTACTTTAAAGCTGTGTGGGACTGGAGAATACATTATTATTTTAAAGACATCTTAAGTTTTATTATCTTATTTATATTTCTATTTTGTCTTTAAGAGAACCTTAAACCCTTTCATTATGATTTCAAAACATACGATTTTAATTAACTTTAAAATCAGTTTTCTCTGATAAAGAACATTTCAAGTTTTGGCAATCAAAGGATTTAAAATATAATAAAGGAGGTGTAAAATAGAAACAATATGACTCGCTAAGATATCTTTCTACTTTCTGTCACCCCATTTCTCCTTCTCTGCTCTACCCTCTGTCAACGGTTTGCTCCTCCACCCTTCCTCTTTCATTTTAACTTCCTACTACCTTCCTATCTCTTTTTCTACTATAGCCACCGTTTTCGTACTCTTTCATTCTCTATCTCCTGATACCGAAATTATGGGTTGCCAGAAGCAAGGAATAATGATAGATGTCGAAGGAATGTTAGTTCTTTGTGACGACCAAGGCCAAGGCCAGTTCAGTTGGGGAAAGTATTTATAACAATGCCATGAATGAAAGAAGCATTGTCCTTAGAAGGTTTCTAAAGGAATTGTCACTTGACGTATATGAATAGATAGTTTACAATGGCGACCAAAACAGCCACAAAAGGACCTTGTTTGTGTAAAAGAGTTAGAAAAGGGAAAGTTAGGAGATATATACACGCACGCAGTTGTGGTTAGGGCACTCTTCGGCGTTTAGCCGATGGAGATGGGTCGCGGCTAGGAAGCCATTATAAAGTCTTCGGCGTGCAGCCGATAAAAGAGAGGAGTCTGAGACGTCAAGCCTATTAGAGCGGTCAACTTGTTCTGTCTTGAATATTTGTCGGGTCATCAAAATTTATCGAGAAATATAATTAGCATTCAGTCACTATAACCCGAGATTGGTAACCCTCGGTCGGCAGCTTCCATTTCGAGGTTTGAAAAGAAGAAGCAGTGAATAAATAATTTGGAGACGGGCATTCCAGTGTTGTAAAATTTCCTTCTCACACACACCCACGCATACCCTGAGAGAAACCTCATTGCTCGCCGACTTCTGGGTTCGCCAATTATATTTGCATCAAATTGGCGTTACAACGTGGAGCTGTGATAACCTGTGATCGCCACCATTAAAATCAGTTACACTCCTTTTATGAATCTCTATTTTCAATCGCTCTCTATCTTTCTGTCACTAAGTAATGCAAAATAAAGTTCTGAAAATTCTTAATAGAACAATTTTTTCTAGAATGTTAATAAGAATATAAAGTAAAGCAGAAGGCTTAAGGGAATTCAAACTTGTACGTCCTGCTTATGCTTGCAATGAGATTGGTACATACTATACTGGCTTAAACACACGAATTCTATTAAGGGGAATCAGGGGAGTGAAATTTCATAAAATGAGTTATTGACAAAATAATATTTCCTGATGTTTGTAGAAGCGAATAACGACGTTTGTTTACCTGTCCCATAGTTTAAAAAGTCCTAAATGAACCCATTTTGTAAAGGCTGCACAGTGTGCCACGCCCCCTATTAGCCATTTGTTTCTGTGTTCTCTCCTTGGCTGTAATCTTATTGAAGCTGTATTCCAGAAAACACCCTTATTAGGAAAGGAAGCCCTTTTTTTGCTATTAATATTAATCTGTGCATCTGATATTAATTCTTCCATGCTTTGTATAGTATGTTTTGAATTACTAGTGCTGTTTTCAAGATGGGAAGAAGCAATAATTTTGGTGTAAGAAATCCGCATAGGAACCAGTATAAACAGGTAAATAATCCCGATTACATAATTAAAGAGCTAAAACCCCTAAAATGGAAAAAGTGTAGTAACACATGACAATATCTTGACTTCGTCAAATCCAGCCTCAAACATTGGCTCTGAATGAGCAGTGAAAAGTAATTCTTCAAGGAAAAGATTGGTTTCTTCGATGTGTAATGACAGTAATGCCAATTTAACTAAACTAAATAATGATATTTGATAAACAACTTTTTAGTTAATAGATATAGAAACTTTGCACAGCGTAAATGTTTTGAAAATGAAAATGTTTGGTGTATCAGAGGACACCAAGAAACGAAATGGGTTATTGGCTACATTATCACTCAGTTGCTAAAAGTATAATAAAGAATAAACATTTGAAACTTCCAGAACTATTGTAAGTGGTGCAGAAGTAAATGTCAGGTTTGCTTTGGGCTTGAGAAGTATTTGTAATGGAATTGAGGCAGGTAGGACATGGCTACTTTTCTCAATTTACCAGACTGCCCCCCCCGCCAAATTTTTCAAAATAATTAATAATACTGTGAATTTGTGGGTTCATGAAATTAAAAGTCCAGTTGTACAAACTCAAAATGTCATTTATTTCCACCGATTACAGTTGATACACTTGCCGATTACATAGAATTACGTAGCGCACACAATTACAATCCACCAGTTCGTCTGTCACAGGTCCACTCCACACTCACTATTACGTACGACTCTCTCTAGAGCTGAATAAAAACTCCTCTGATACACGTACGCAGTCTTCCAGTCCGTTCGCTAGCACTGCGCTCTTCACGGCTGCTCGCTAAGAACTGAACTGACCAAGTCGAATACTGACAGGCTGTTAACAGCCAGAAGGTTTTTGCTGCGTACCCACCCAGGTTTTGGGTCTGACCGCAGGTTGTTAATTTAGATGGTAACTGGGATTTTTTTGAGGAAATTTATTGAGGTAGCTTTTTACTCCTCTTTAAATTTGTACAGGAGGCCAAACAGCTTTTTTGTTTACACCCTAGTGTTTTATTTTTGCTAAAGTGGGGTAAATTTTGTAGCCAAAAGGCTCCTTTGCAGATTTTGAAATTTAGCTTGTGCTGCTCTATGGATTAACTCCTTTGTTACCTCGGGTGCCCGCAAGTCATACGGGGTACCTGGTAATGCCTGAAGCGGCGTCTCGTAGCGTCGTAATCTCCTAGAGACCGAACCAGGGCGCTTCTGTGAGCTGGAATTTGAGCGTAAAATTTTGTCGCCCGGCGCCTAATTTCGTCCTCCACGTATGGGAGAAGAGAAGCTTCGTGAAGCAACTTCACGGAGAAAGAACGGCCTACAGAATAGATGGATCGGAGTCCTCTATTCTGTGCACGCTGAAGGTATGCTATCCAGCTATCTTCAGCCATGCCCCAGATTTCACAGGCGTACAACATGAGTGGGATTATCAGCGCTCGAAAGAGGTGTAGCTTTAAGCGGACTGGCATCGAGCGCGAACCCAGCATTGGGTACAGAGAGGCAAAAGCCCCCTGTACCCGTGCCGATAGTTCCCTGATGTGTCCGCGGAAAGTTAGGCAGGCCTCTATCAAGTTGAACGCCCAGGTACTTGATGGTATTAGTCCACTCTATCCTTCGGCCTCTAAAGTGGAAGTTGGGGCAGTCAGCGGGGCCGTGGCGCTTTGTAAAAAGAATGGCATGGCTTTTGTCCGAATTTACGGACATCCGCCAACGTCTACACCACTCTTGTGTGAGACGGAGGTGTCTCTGGATTGGGTTGAAGGCTCTGAGTATGTGTCTGTTTTTGCACAACAACAACACGTCGTCAGCGTACTTTGCCATTTCGACCTATGGTTGAGTTGGAAAATCTGCCAAGAACACACTAAAGAGTGTGGGGGATAGTAAAGAGCCTTCGGGGACTCCGCCTCTCACGGGACTCAGTGTAGATGTTTTCCCCGCTACTGAACTAACTCGTCCACTGCAGCCCTTATATAGGAAGATCGCTGTTTCTGGAAGCTTCGCGGCTCTTAACATCATCCCGATGGTTCCAGACGTCAGGGGGAGGGGGAAGAGACGGCTAGTGATGCTTTACCAACCATCCCCTCAGTGAACGCTACAAGATAAATGGGTAGGCGTTGTCTGAATGCATCCTGTCGCCCACCCAGCTTCCAGTCGGTCGTGCCTTCCGATAATTGGGTGACAATACCATAGAGCAAGTTACCATGGAGTCTAGGAAGAAGAGAAGGAGTGAAAAACGAAGGAGGAAGGATGCTGATGATGTAAAATATGCAGAATATGGATCTGGGGAAATTAGGGTTGAGGTTCCAACATAGCAAAACTTTAATGCTCTTTTTCTCTGTTTTATTTTTATTTTCAAACTTCGGGTGCGCTCATCTATAAAACCGCTGCAGCTACAAGTCTACATTTCTTCTGGCATTAATTCAATACTTAAACTGTTTTGAAAGGTACTTGTAGAAAGATATGTGAAAATTTGAAATTTAAAAAAGTAAATCTTGAATAGTTTTAGAAGTAAATTCAAGCCAATCATTTAAAAATCACATGACTTTTATTAAAACTCTAAAATAAGATCTACTATCTTTAATGAATTTTAAAAGTTTTGTAAAATAACAAGTAAAGGTTTCAAATTGATGCGTTCACTGGTACTTGAACTAAGCACACCAGAAAACTTTCAATTTAGCATTAGTGAGATAGACTGTTCCTGCTCCCCAGAAACGTGGTTAAAACCATTAAAACCTATGTAATATTTAAACTATCGAGGCATGCATAAAAATTATCCTTTTTAAGTATATGTATGACTGAAATTTCATGAACATTTTCAAAAAAATACCTTTTCCTCTTTTTAGTCCATAAAATGGTGTAAGCCTTTCTGAACCCAAAGAATGCACAGATGGCATTCGAAAGACATTTTTAAATTCTCTAGTCTAGTTTGAAAGTTACGTGAATGCTAGTGTTAGATATCAATTCTAATTCTTTATCCTTGTTTTCTTGCTGTTGAAAATGTTATCATTTTTCATCATTTAAAATGCTGCTTGCGTTGCAGTTTTAGTTTCAGACTAATGAAACTTGGTATACACGTTAATAGAGACCCACTGAATAGAAATTTCCCTGAGTTTTATTGTGAGTTGCATTTCAGCACAATTTCTTTACTTCAAAACACAAGAATTTTAAATTTTGGACAAAATAGCCATATTCATAGCTTTTAAAGATTCATGAGCCTACGCAGGGCTCTCACCAAGGCGGCCCGGGTTCGATCCCAGGTAACCGCAAAGTGAGATTTGTGGTGGATAACACGGCGCTGGCGCGGGTATACTCCGCGACCTCCGGTTTCCCCCACCATCTCATTCTACCGGTGCTCCATCTTCATCTCGTGTATCACCAGCGTCACCGCCTGTGGTGCCATATGTAGTAAAAGCGGGTGTTAAACACTACACATTTCGTGAGCCTAAAGTTATTAAGACACAGAGAAACCTAGGGCAATTTAAAAAAAAAATAGATGTATTGGGAACCTGTTGTTAAAATATTCGACCAAAATATAAGTTATTTTGTCGCAAGGGTAATTCTAGGTGACGTAACCAAAAATAAATTTGACCATATTTTACAAACAATCAGCGTGAAATAGATAAAATTTGGGCTGTAACATATTTGCACTAAGTTACATATGTGGTATAAATCTTAAGAAAAGCTAGCTTTACTAGTTCAGGATTTCAAATGTTCAGTCATAGTATCCTTAAGCTTTAATGGTTAACGTATTTAAAAGAACAAAATAAGAAAAATACTTACGAGATTTACTTAAGTGATTACTAGAATTCCTTTTTGATATGCAAATAATTAAAATCCGAAGGTAATTTCTAAGTGGAGATTAATGTATACCACAAAACAAGTTAAAATGGTTTATCCATTCTTGTACGAAAAGGATCAGAAACGTGCAAAGTATAATGTTAAAATAACGATTTTATACTCTTCGATGTGGCCTTTAGCACAGATGGCTAATTCAGAATTGGAAACAATCAAAACGTTTCCTCTATAATTTCATTATATGTAGTGTTGGTTGGTTCCGAACACTCTACACATGGCAACCTTGGCTTTCGGGATAACCTGGCCCCACCACGTGATTTCTGAGGTGGAGGCACCGAGAGGGCGGTGTCCCTTAACTCCAATGGTAGGGTGATAGTGAAGATGACGTTGAGGCGAGAGGACCTACAGCTTATACCGTGGACTCCGAACCACCTTGGCCGTAGCGGACACTTCACATGTGCTAGAAGGAGGTGAAGGCGTGGATAGTACCGACTTTTTTTTTTTACCTGGCATGCCCCATTCCCTAGGAATACTTCATGCCTTATTTTATTTACATTATATACAACTTTTACAATAATTTTACAATGATTTTACGTATCTTGTATTTGTATTGAAATGTTTCCTATAATATTTTAAAATATTCTTATTAAAATAGTTGCAATTAATTAGCAGTTTTATTGAATTTTTAGGCTTCATTTGCCTACTCTATATCTGTGAAGTTT
This sequence comes from Mantis religiosa, assembly GCA_030765055.1. Lineage (NCBI taxonomy): Eukaryota > Metazoa > Arthropoda > Insecta > Mantodea > Mantidae > Mantis > Mantis religiosa. Next base: position 46,983,638 of record CM060953.1, read on the forward strand.
ATTGATTTAACAAATTTGACGAAACATTTTAGATGTGTGTTAATAAGTTCTTCTTTGGTAATGGGCCACGCGCATTGTCTGCTTTTTATTTTCCTGATCATTTCGGTTCTTTGTTTGTTTATGATTGGACATCGGAATATTATGTGATCTACTCTTTTTGACATTTGCATACTGGGCTATCTAGTAATGAAATCGATGGCGGTATGAATGGAGCTTTCCATGTCCTGTGTCAATTGCTATAAACTCTTGGCAAATGGGCAGTTCTTGTTTGACTCTATTTCTCACGGATGGGAAGAATTGTTTGGTGATGGCTCCTTTCCTTGATGCTGTCCATTGTAGTTGCCATGCGTTCAGTCCAGTGATTCTCTCCATGCTTATCAGAACTTCTTTAGGTGTGTTATTATATTGTATTTCACGATCTTCCCCAGCAGCCTCTTTTGCTAGTCTGTCTACTATATCATTGCCATTTATGCCCGAGTGTGCTTTCACCCATCCAAAATGTAGCATCTAGTCTGATGTTATCAGTTCGAGGATTTTAGCTTTGATTGCCTCAGTCAGGTAATTGTATTTCGAGTTGTTTTTAAGGAGATCCAGTGTTATTCTGCTATCAGTGAACAATGCAACTGGTTTATCAGAGTACCCTTCATTTTCTAGTTCCCTTAGTTTCTTCAACGCCTCAAGAATTGCAAGTTGCTCTGCCTGGTTATTTGAGCATCGAGCATGCAGCTAAAATCACCACCCCAGAGCCGGGAATCGAACTCGAGACCCTTAGCACGGGGCCCGCGAAAGAAACCACTGCCCTACTACGGCGCCCTTGTATGTACTGTTAATTGAAATAACATTTCTTTCCTATCTGGGAAATGTCATACCTGTACAAATTACAGTAAACTGTGCTGAAATAGACAGTTGCAAAGAGAACTGATATTTGAGGTTAGAGGACAATTATGGATTTAATAATATATTTTAATATATTAATGGATTTTTCTGCTATTCCTCAAAACTGTCTTTTTAATAAACAAATTATATTTAAATAACACAAAGAAGCAATAATTTGTTCTTTAATAATACTAAATGCGTCTGTCACATGACAATCAAAGCGTGAGAAGGAACAAAATAGTTTTAAGACAACTATTGTAAAACTGACTTGGTAAATCAGAATTATATTAAATTTTAACTATAGTGTGTTATTGATTTTCTCAGTTGTATACGTTTGACACCAGAGCCCATTGACAACAGTCGACTAAAAAGGAGGAGAAACTGTGCTGCTTCTCAAACTTTAGAAGAGAAAAAATATTAAATTTGCTTTGAGTTAACTTGATATTCCCAAGTTATAAAAACGGCGTGAACATGTAGAGATATTCATGGATTGTTATTTTAAGGCGTGTTTAATATTGTACTTTCAACGACACCGTAACACTGTCGACAAGAACCGACATCACGTTGTATTTCAGCTTCATTTAAAATGCACTTAAAAATTTAAGGAAGCCTTAAAAGCATCTTCTTTCTTTTCTTGCTTGCAGATAAGCGTCCAGTGGAAGTGTGTATTTACACAAGAAATGAGCTGGTTCTGTGTATTTTCCACCCTTTATAAAAAGAAACGCAGTGTGCAAGTTTTCCTGTGTGGACCTATCTTTCTAAAGTGAAAAAAGCCGAGTGTAAATGCCTCTCACTAGAACTGTTATAACATTTCTTCAAACGGTTTCTGTGCGTTGTACCAAGTGTCGTTACAGCTGATAGTTTAGGTAAAGATAGCCGTGTTCTAAATTTACTTCAACAGTTGGGTGGGGTATAAATTGGAAGGATTGAATGCACTAGAGTTCAAGAGATGTACCATACTGGTTGGTGTATCATTCTCTTCCAACACTCAGTGTGGCCAGATGTTCGGAGAAAGTTAACTCATTTTGCTTGATTGGCATTACTGCCTCAGGTTGTTGAGCGAGCGGGATGGCTCAGGCTGTTCGTCAGTGGCCCGCATTTGGGAGGTCCGGGTTCGATTCCCGTGGCCAACCTATCTTACCCATGGGTTTTTTCGGGGGGTTTCCCGGATGGCTCGGGTAGGTTAATTTCATCCTCGAATTTCCTGCTAGAGGAACCTCGGGCCGAACATGCCGAGCCCCTCCCATAAGGGAGTTGTTCGGATTCGGTTGGACTCGAGGGGGCAGCGTGTTCCCGCCACCCACGGGCAATTGGGTACCTCCGGCCAGGCTACTGGCCGCCCGGAGGGGGTAGAGGGTTGCCTCATAAGTCCCGGGAACTAGCCTGCAGAGCTAGTAGCTGGTGAGCTAGACACCGGCAGCCCTACCAAGGTTTCTGGTAGCTGGTTCATTAAGAACCAGCGCGTAAGTGGCGTATCCACTTCCGTCCCATCTGCCGTGTGCAGGTGCGGGGGGGGGGGGCAGTTTATAAAATAGGTACTGTCCTACGATAAATATACCCGAGAGGCCCGGGTTCTGGTCCTACGGGTCCAGGACTAATGGGAGTAGATCCTCGCACTTAATTTCATCTCTATTATTATCTCTCATCTGGTGGTCTCTTTCAGGGTAGAAGTGTCGGCGGGTGTCTCGGAGGTGCAGGGCGGGATGATATGATCTAAGGAAAACTACTTCCTCCTCCGGTAGGTTGGTTGCCGTCCTCAGCTCCTCTGCTGCGACCATTTCGTGACCGCCAGCCAGGGACCATTAGGGCTCGGCTGCTGAGCTCGTTGTCGTCCAGCTGTAGGGGAGCGAGTTCGTGGCCCTATCCTGTCGGAGAAGGTCTCTATCCAAGTAAACTGTAGGGACCCTGACCTCTGTACTGTCATGGCTCCTTGGTTTGGACGCCCTCTGTCTCCTTCGCCTCATCCTTCCTCCCGGGGGTGCCCCCACTTGGGGGCATAGGAACAATGGGCCCAGCATGGTGGCTTGCGTACCGAATCCCCTCCGTAATGAAATCCCAATCCCAATCCCCTCAGGTTGTTGCCTTTATATATCCATATTGTAACTGTGGGTTCGTATAATTAAAAGACCGAGTTGCAGAAATTAAAAATCTCCTTTATTTTCGTAGAAATACTCTTATAGATTACAGCAGCATTACGGCACGTACACCATCAGTCTAGCAAGGTCGATGACAATAACAGTGACAGCAGATTACATCATTAGCTCTAGTTACAATAACACCTTTGTTATACAACTCACTGTTTTACAGCTTGCAAATCCTCTTGTTTCACAACTACAACTGTCCTGCTAGCGTGTCACAATCGCTTTTATATCTCTATTCGTGATTACCAGACTGTTCTGTCAATCACTAGAAGTTTCTGGCAAACAAGGCATCTAGTTACATAATTCGAACATTCTATCACCTTCCAGAAACGTAACTTAATCTACCCGGCGAAGCCTTTGCCTCAGTTATCTTGCCTGCCGGCACTATATGTTTACAGACGTTCGTTATCACGTGAAACCTATCCATCTATTATCTATTTGCGCCGAAATTTCAATGCCCATTACCGCGAGTATCACCTCCTCTCCACTGAGCCGCAGGACCTTCCTGCCGACGTCGACCGTCGCCTCGTGGCTCCTGAGGGGATCCAATCCCAGTATCACCTCCTCAGCCACCTTCGCGACGAACACCCACAGACGTACGGCACTCCTTCCCAAGGAGTCATATGGAGTCGAATGATACACTGAAATTATTCTCCTTAAACTAAAATATGAGCATTCCAACAGAATAGGAGCAAAATTGATGCATTAAAAGTGCTCTTCGATTACTTTCTAAGAAACAAAGGTAAAAATAAACCAACAAACAAAAACAATATTAATAATAATATTAATAATATTGTGACGACCTATTCTTACCTTGTGAATAATTAAGAAACACGTGGTCAGGTCGAACACTCGGGAGCAAACACTCAGCAGAACTACATGATGTAGCAAGAGGATGGGATCTTTGCTATAATGGTTCATTGGTAAAAAGGTAGGGTAAAGCTAATTAAAAGTGGAATTCACTTAATAAGAATATTTACTACAACAAACAGATTTACAAAGGACGGCCATAACGGCCGTTTACCTGTCCAGAAATGGAGCTGCCTACAGATACATCCTAACCCATCAGTTGGCAGCACGAGAGAGAGAGAGAGAGAGAGAGAGAGAGAGAGAGAGAGAGAGAGAGAGAGAGAGAGAGAGAGAGAGAGAGAGAGTCTCTTGTCTAAAGACATTCATGCAGTCATAAAGGAGGGGAGGGAGTGACGTCACCCACCACTTGTGTCAAAGAGTAAATTAATACAGTCCGTGACAATATTAGCAATAATATATGTCCAAGTCCAAATCAGTACTGACAGGCTGTTAACAGCCAGAAGGTTTTTGCTGCGTACCCACCCAGGTTTTGGGTCTGACCGCAGGTTGATAATTTTTATGTTTACAGGATGATGTGGTATTTTTTGTTGAGGAAATTTGTTGAGGTAGCTTTTTGCTCCTCTTTAATTTTGTACAGGATGCCAAACCGCTTTTTTGTTTACACCCTGGTGTTTATAATATATATAATATATAATAATATTAATAATATTATTAATAATAAATTGTGTGTTGAGTATTTTCAGCTGTGCTTTTAAAAAACTTTCTTTGAGGTTTCATATTGTAAAATATGTATTAAGGCACTCCTACTTATTGGTTTTCGGTAAGAGAATTTGTCATTAGCGTTTTTATAAACTTTTTAATTTGCAATTTAAATTGGGATTAATGGGAGTTGAAAACGGGCATTTGGTTTAATAGCCCATATCGAATATTTTGATTGAATACATTATTGCTTCTTGTTACTCTAGATAGTTGGCTGAGAATATAATGCGATGGATTAGTGCTTCCTTTAATGTATTTTATGTTTTGTAACACTATAAACTATGAGTAGATTTGAATACATTATTTCATTTTTTCATTGTTATGATTTAAGTATTCTCGAATGTTTTGTTTGTATGTGGTACTTGCAAGCTACTCTATTTACACATCACTGAAGTAAAAGTAGTAAATAAATATTTCACTTAATACATTAACTAAATGGCAAAGCGAGAAGGCGTATCGGAAAAAATTCGCAATACAAAGATGTTTACCTCAGCTTATCTCACATACACGGTGTGTCCAGTGTATGTATAGTCTGTTCATATATAATCATATCTTCTGGACAGCAACGTGTCATACATCGATAGGCGCGAGAAAGCATAGCATATAGACACACGCAGCTTCCAGTCGCTCCATTTGTTTTTCGTAACTTACTGTACGTCAACTTACTAATATTTCACTCTTCTAATCGACCAGATAAGACCCGATAAGAGACGATCACAGTGCTGGACACCCGAAGGTCAATACGCCTCAATTCTCTGTCGAGTTTCCCTTCCTTTTCGGAGTATAACGTATTACAGAATTTTTGTTGTTGCTTTTATTAAACATAAAACGATTTTTCCCTAGATAGAAAAGAATTAACTCCAAGTAGATCTTAATATAATTCTGTAATGCAACTACAGCCTTCGAAGTTACCCCATGTTCCACTGTGAGGTTAACAATCATCCACCCACGCCTAGTGAAATTGTGGTGCTATCAAGTGCTTTTCATTTACGAGGCGTGTCTGTAAAATAAGTTCCCCAAGGCGCTGGAGCCGTAAGGAACGCTCTTACGTGAGATTCGGCAACACTGGCATGTTGCTTGGTTTCACCCCTTCAAATCCCCAACACAATGAACCCGGTGCAACCATTAGTCTGTGCTGGACAGCCGTTTGCGATGGAGCTTCCTATCACTTCCGTCGCCAAGTGCGATTTGCCTGCAGTGATCCGTTTTTTGGGTGCCAAGGGCACCACCCCCCCACTAAAATTTATCGTCAGTTATGCGAAGTCTATGGGCCACAGTGTATGTTCGTAAAAAAACGTGCGAAAGTAGGTCAGAGAGTTGAAAGACGGACGTACAGACGTCCATGACGAACAGCGTTTTGATCGGCCTTCGGTTTCAGCCAAAACAATAACAAAAGTGGAGCAAGAAATGCTTAAAGATCGGCGTGTGACAGTTCGCGAGCTGTGCAAACTGAAACAATTAATGTGGCGAGCAAAGTTCCACGTTGACGCGACAATTTGAAGCAAATTATATTGGCGAACAAATTGTTCCCCTTTTACGGGACAGTTTGAAACAAATTGTGTTTAGCTCAGGGTTAAGCAATGAGGTTAATCACAGGGTATGCGTGGATATGTATGGGAAGGATAGTTAAATGACACTGGAATGCCCGTTTCAAACTGATTTACTGACTGCTTCTTTTTCTCAGAACATCGAACTTGAAGTTGCCGACCAAGGATTACCAATAGATCACTGTTCAGAGAGACTGAAGGTGGAATGCTTATTACTCGATGAACTTAATTCGTTCTTCACGTGCATATGAACCGACAAATATCTTCTCTCACCTCTTCTGGTCTGTCCTCAACTAAGACAGAAGAAGTGGACCGCCCTAATCGGCCTAACGCCGTAGACTGAATGAATGACCACAGATGCGCGTGGGTGTCAGTGTCACTTTCACTTTCTGAAAGCCCTTATTCAACCAAAGATCCCCTTTGTGACGATCTTGTTCATTGTCATTATTAAGGACCGAAGAATACCTCTTTCAACAAGTCAAGTGCTCCCCTTTAGAAATCTGCTAAGGACACTGTTTCTTACATTGCTTTTGTTATAACAACTATCATCCCCCAACTGCTATTCGACTCAACAGCCCTTGCACGTGTTGTAACAAAGAACCATCATTCCTTTGAAATCCATCATGATTCTTTATACATTGCAATTCTTAATTTCGGTATCAGAACTTATCCGTGAAGTCAGTAAGACTACGATTGACAAGATTTTGACCGAACATTTGTATTATCGCAAGGTGTGTGCGAGGTGGGTCCCCAAAATGCTCACCGAAGACCATAAACGGCTATTCTCCATCCGCCCTACAGTCCAGATTTAGCACCTAGTGATTTATCATCTGTTTCCTGAGTTTAAGTAACACCTGCGTGGACACATTTCCAGACCGACGATGATTTGAAAAACGAGGTTGAGCGCTACCTGCGCAACTTGGTGAGAGAGTGCTATGACAAGGGTATACAAACATTGACACAGCGCATGTAAAAGTGCATCGGTCACAATGGTAATTACGTTGAAAAATAGCTGTAAGTTCCGCCTTTCCATCAATCTCACATTCATTGACAATAAACATGGTTTCTATATTAAATAAAATTGGAGACCTTATTTTACGGACGCGCCTCGTATTAAGATATTCTGAAAGAAAAAAATTGCTCATATTTTAATATTTTTTTTACATGTAATATGAGTGAAGTAGAAGATCGAGTATGCCATACGAATGAGTGAAATCCGCGATCTATTTATGCAGCTCTTAGCACTGCAGTGTTATTTGAACAAATATACTACTGCTCCGGCGTAGCTGCAAATTAGTAGGTTGTGATATACAAATGATTCAACAAACTTACATAAATTCATGCTATTTTTGTTGTTTAACATAAATAATTACTTCACAATAAGGAACACACCTTTATAAATATACGCTATATGCTCAATATATTAGACGTGCAAGACAAATTATATATATTGAGAGAAACTTGAACAAATTAACTATACGAAGGTGGATAAAAAAGTAATGCCTCCGTTTTTTCTCTTTTAATTGCCAAGAAAATTGAATCCAATTTACATAGATTGAAAACTACAACATTGTCGATTTATTTGCCACTGTTCAACATAATCTCCGTCCTTTTCCACAGTTTTGGTCCACCTTTTAACTGGGCCATGTATTCCAGTGTGGTAAAACACACGGTCTTGCTTCCTAAACCATTGACGCACGGACGTTTTCACAACCTCCTCATCTTCAAAATGAATCCCACGATGTCTTCCTTTAGTGGCCCAAACAGATGGAAGTGTGATGGTGCCAGGTCAGGGCTGTATGGGGGGTGAGGTAAGACTTGCCATCCCAATTTCTCAATTTCTGCAGTGGTGTAACGGCTGTTGTGTGGTCTTGCATTGTCATGCAAAAGAACATCCGCTATAGTTTTTGTTGGGCGAACTTGGCGTAAACGTGCTTTCAGCTTTTTGAGAGTTCTGATGTATTGGACAAAATTTATTGTGCATTCCTGCTCCAAAAATCAATCATAAGCACACCCTCTGCATCCCAAAACACTGTCGCCATAACTTTCCCTGCCGACCGCTGAGTTTTGATTTTTTTTCTTCGGTGACGTTGTGTGATGCCATTCCATTTACTGCTTCTTTCATTCAGGTTCAAAGAAATGAACCCACGTTTCGTCTCTAGTAACAATTTTTTTCCCAGAAACTCCTCTCCCTCCAAATTGAAACGCTGCAAGTGTTCGGAGGCTATTGTTTTCCTTGTTTCTTTGCTTTGGGCGGTTAGAATTCTTGATGCCCATCGTGAACAAACTTTTGAGTAACTCAGTTGTTGAATAATCGCCATCACACTGTCTTTACTGAGGGAGGTAATGCGATACAATTCACCTGTTGTTACCCGGCGATCACCACGAATGATGTCATCGACTCGCTGAATGTTGCATGGAGTCACTGCAGTCACAGGCCTGCAGTTTCCCTTTTCATCTGCCAATGGCGTTTGCCTTTCGGCTTCATTACAGCGATGAACCCATCGTCTAACAGTGCTGACATCCACCGTTGCATCACCATACACATATTTTAGCCTTCGTGAATGCGAATTGGCGTTTCACCTTCCGCAGTAAAAATTCAATCACAGAACGCTGTCTAATATGAATGTCGATGTCAGCCATTTTGCAAGAGGATGTAGTGCTGCCACCTGTTGACTTAGGAAGTTAGGATTGGAGAAGAAGGTTTGAGGAAGGAGGCATTACTTTTTGACCCACCTTCGTAATTGCGATGCCAACACATATGAGCGATTCACCAACAAAGTAGTATACTGTATGCCGTTCGTAATCAAGTGCAACATATATAATTTTTTGTAGTTTTACGTCCTCCAACGTTAAGTCATATCGGCCGATGAATGGAATGGGTGAAATGATGCTCAAATGAGCCCAGGGTCCATAGAGCTTAGAGTTACCCGACATTCGTCTTTCAGGATAAGGGAAAACCCAGGAAAAAACCTTATCCAGGTAATTCACCCTGACCGAAATTCGAACTCGGATTCTCTTGAACGTGAGGCAGACTCGCTACCACCACGCTACCAAGGCGGGCTGTAACATATATTCGAAAATTCAAGTGCACAATAGTCGAACAGCATCTAAACGTATAATCATGTGACGTCGGAGCCTTTCTTTGTGTATTAGATGGCAATCACAGACATTCTATTAGGTATATTGCCATAAACTGGCTCTCTTGTTGAGTATAGCAGTGAATTAAAACATCTGAGTGGCGAAGCAATCACCTAGAATAGATAACGGATTCGATTCCTGGCCGGATTTTGGGCTTTTGGTGGTTAAAGCGGCTTGTGGCCGAGTTTACTTACACTGTTTTGGCTTCATCTGCTGTTGTCTACTGTTCCACAGTCAATATATGCGGATTAGAAGAGCATTAACAAAAGTCGTGTTTTGAACAGCGAGGGAACATAACCTTCTAGCTTGAATAACAATTGTCTTGATGGATTCTGTATTTGGACACTCACTTCAAGACAAGTAAATGCATCCAATAGCACATAATTATGTAGTGTTCATTACTGCATCTGTTCCAAATATTGGAGGATCTATCAAAGAGCTCGGATCACAGCCTGATTCAGTATATTAGACAATTGTTGATAGATGACGATTGGAAATTTACATTGTGTCTGCGAGGGCACAGTGTAGTATGGTAGAAATGGCCTCTATAATAATAAATGCTTGCTGAAGTCCGTTTGAATGCTTTTTGGTATTATGAAACTTTCATTTTTTATTTTGATATCGGGAACTTTCTGGAAAGGTGACTTTTGAAATATTTCATATAGACGAAGGCCGTTAAATAAAGAATGATCACAATTTTTTTTGACAAAGTAACTTTACTCATCCTCATAATTTTGATGGTCCTTCTCAAAATAGTCTCTCCTGAATATGATGCATTTGTCCCAGCGTTTCTGCCAGTCTTCAAAGACATACTGGGAACCATTTTTAGAGAACCTTCAAAATCGCCTCCGCAGCCTTCACCACTGCTTCTGATGATGGACAATGCCTCCCACGAAGGCGTTTCTTCAAGTAAGGGAATAGAAAAAAGTAACATGGGGCTAAATCCGGACTATAGGGAGGGTGAGAGATGCACTTCACGTTGATTTTTGCACGATATTAAGCAACAACATTGGTAATATGCGGCCGCACATCCAGCCTGCTTCATGGAAACGTGGTCTTTTGCGCCTGATATGGACTTACAATGTTTTCAGGACATCCCTGTAGTATTGTCCAGTTACTGATGTGTATGCAGGTACAACATGTTGATAAACCATTCCATGAATATCAAAGAATGAGATTACCATAACTTTCCCAGCAGAAGCAACCACTTTTGCTTTTTTGGGGGGTTGGTGATGAAGGAGATTTCCACACTGAACTTTGCTTGCTCTCAAGGCCAACATGATGTAGCCAAGTTTCACCAGCAGTGATTACGTTTGAAAGAAACTCCTGATCTTCCTGTAACATCAACTTTAACTGCATGTTACCTCCATTGCAGCGGTAGGCGATACTGAACATGTCTGAGCTTACCTGGTTCTCACAGGCGGGAACCAGGAGTAACAACAATGAAACTACTACTGAGTGTTTGTTTCATATTAAGCTAACAGAATATAATAAGATTGAATTTTAGTGCGAAAATTTATGACTGTAAAAAAATTATGATCCTTCTTTATTGAACAGCCCTCGTACTTATTAGGAGAAATTGGGTTATTTAGTAGAATGGTTGCATGAATGTGAATAATAATATTATTTCTTATGTTGTAAAACTAGCAGAGGGAAAGGTATAACTTCTTTTACATGGCCTGTAAAACAAATATGTTGAAATTCCTTTAACTGATTCTTAGAGCTACACAAAGCTGAAATTTGGTTATACTGTTTAGAAACACTTCAAATATTAATTTTTGGGTTAAATACTTTGAACTCTTTAGCTTTAAGTACATACTATGGTTTTGCCTGTCAGAAATTCGAGTCTTCGACAAATTCTCACAAAGATACTGCCTAATGAACTGCAGTTACTTTTAATACATTTTACTCGTAATTGACGTTTATCACATTTTTGAATATTAAAATGTTTCTTAAGAGTACTTTGTAATAAATTGTGTTAAAATTCACAGAAACTGTCAAAGGAAACGGCGTTAGAAAACTGACACAAGTTTGCTCAAAGTTTAAGACGATTAATTTGCTAGTATTGTTGACCAATTTCTAAATAAAATGGCAGCATATGTATTCCTTCTGAACAGCCGATTGACTGGCATAGTGAAAATAAAGTACTCCATTTGTGCAATAATCATTAAAAATATCTGTTTCAAATTTAAAACCGATTTATAATTGTGGTAGATCAAACTCTGAGAGATTTCACCTGTACGCTTTAACGAAGTTAGAAATATATATAAATTAGGATTTTTATATTGAATGAGGAAATTACACACACATGTGAACCTTTAAGCCGAGAGTGATCTCAGGAGTACCCCCTTTCTTTCTTATTAGTATATTCATTTATTAAAACGGTTATAAAATGCCTTCGACAATGACACAGTTTATCCGTAAATGGATAAGAACATTTACATATTTGGGATAAGGTGACGGTTACCCTATATTAGAATGAGTAATGGGTTTCCGAAAGTTCTCTTTATACTACTGCATATTGGGAAAGAGTTTTTATTATCTTTAAGTAAAATTGTTCGTTATATTCTGCAACATTTTTAATGATTATATATATAATCACTGACTGGTATGCAATGTAATATTTTATGTATTTAGTAAAAAGTAAAACAGCGATATCAGAATTTTCCGTAGCGTACGTACGGTGCATGGCTGTTAGGTCATTGTTAAATTATGACTCAAGTATCATGACATGGATTCCATTAAGCACTCCAGAGGTATTTAGGCTCTTCAAGTTGCAAGGACGTAATTAATCAAATATTGGTATAGTGGAATCGCTCTAATAAATGCTAATTTTTTCTTCCCATCTTCGTACTCATATTATTTCGATATTCAAAGCACCAATTAACGGTTATCCAAGGGACAGACAAAATAACGCCAGCGGAATTCCCACCTTGGGCCGATTAAAAACGATAGCAAAATTGATTTCATACCACAACGTCGGAATTTGTTGCCTGGGGTCATTTAACGCTATCTTGCTTTACAGCACGTTCTATATATTTTAATAAACCGATTTATTTGTATCAACATCGACACAATTTTTGCGCTAATTGAATTATCTTAAAAAGATTACGATGTTGTTTCATTATTTGGCATTTATTCGAATGTACTTGTAAGAATTTTGCTTACGTCAGACGTAGGTACATACTTAGATTTTTACTCAGTACGACTTGCACTCAAAGTTGACATTGACCAAGTGTTAGTGTGTTTTATTTAGTTTTACTGCCATTTTGCTACTATGAGAGAACTAGAGTGGAAAGTGTGTGCCTACCAGCCATTCAGCTGTGCGGCTAGATAAAATTATAGGAAACTCAGTACAGGATTATCGGAAAAGGATTTTAACCTTAATTACTTCAAAATACCAGCTTCTAAAAATGATTTACTGCAAAAGCAGCTTTTGAACTGCTTGTAAAATGAGATCATTCGTAATAGATATAGTAAACGATATTCACATATTGAATATGAATATTGTCACGGCAACAGGCATAAAAGTTTCGGCACAAATAAGAAAACAGTCGGCGGATAAAGTTTCATGGTAATAATGAGCCTTGCTAAGCAGTTAATGATAGCGCGGCAATTGTAAACAAGCGCCGGCAGGCAGCGATAACTGAGGTAAAGGACTCGCCGGCAATAGATTAAGTTACGCTTCTAGAATGTGAGAGAATATTCGGATTACGTCATTAGATGCCTTGTTTTCCAGAAATATCTAGTGATTGACAGAACAGTCTGGTAATCATGAATGTGATATATAAGGGATTGTGACACGCTAGCAGGAGTAGTAAGTAGAGTTGTTGTGTAACCAGAGTTGTGTGTAAAACGAGAGTCAGCAGTGAAGAGGGTTATTGTAACGAAAGCTAATGTTTGTTATTGTCAACGACCTTGGTGTAGTAGATTGTCATATGTGATGTAATGCTGTTACGTGAGAGTTGGACAGTGTATTTCGGCGGAAATAAAGAACATTTAGAATTTCGGCAAATTGGAATTTTAATTCCACGAACCCACAAAGTCACAATATGAATAATTTATCCTTGAAATTTATTTTTTACAATCTTTTTATATTATTTCATATAATTGTTTATCTATCCCACATTATTTCATTTATTACCTTGTTGCTACCTTGGTTTACATGACACCCTAGCCTTCTGCTCTGCCATGTAGCTCTTAACCTCCATATCTCCTTGTTACTTAATTAGCCCCTTTCTTCCCCCCATCATCCTTTCTTATATTCTTTTCATTTCTGACCCATTTTTCTTTTACTTTCTGTAAGAACTTACCAATACTTCTTAACTTCTTTTCCTCCTTTCCTGTTAACATTTTATAGCTACTATCCTCTTCTCCACTTTCTCCCATTTTTCCTTCCAAAGCTTTTTTCTCCATATTGCAACCTCCTCGCATTCTGTTATATAGTGTGCTATGTTTCCTTTACCACCACACAATTCACAAATTCCCTCTTCTCTACCTCTTATCCTTCTTAGTTCTCATCCAAGCTATCCCTTCTCTCTCTTGACTATTTCAGTAATCTACGTGTGCTTCTTTCCCCAGTTTCATCTTATTTGTTTGTAAAATTGTAATAATTTCATATTTTCTAGACTCCCCCATAATTCCTGTCTTTCTATATCTTCTATTCTACATTTCACCAATTTACCCACATCGCTTGTATTCCGTTCCTCTAATCTCCATATATCTCCCATTACTATTTTCCCCATAATTCCTCCTATCTATGGCCACCAACTATTTGAGATCTCTAATATTTTTGCTGTCCCATGCATAATTTCATAATTTCCCCTTCTTCTTCGGCCAAACACCTATACCAAAATTTTATTATTTTTTCCATTATTATTCCATTTCTTCTTATCTTTCCTAATTCTACTAAAGCTACTTCCCTAGGTGCTGATCTTGTTAAGCCTAGTAGCCCTTTACAAAACCTTCTGTAGTTTTGGTCTACCGTCTTGTTTACCGTATTCAGATATTTATTAATATGTAAAAATAAAACCTAATAACAGTGAAGCAATACAAATATTACAATTAAATATAATTATTTAGCACAAACTACACTTATATTTTTAATAATGTTGATGAATTGTCCACAGAATTCAAAAGACTAGTTTCACGAACATTTGTTGCATCTTCAGTAAATTTTTACTCTTTATCTTTATAGGCCCTAGGTAACGGATAGTTTTATTACCAAACTTTGAAAATAAAAGAAACTTAAAGATATAATCCCTTGGCGGTATTTCAAAATTCATTACGCTGTTTCTATTTTGTAGAATAAATATTTTCTTCAAACCGTTAAATATATCAGACAATTTAATTGCTTTAATAATTTAATTTATGGATTTATTTTATGGATAAATGATAAATGATCGGCCATGGCTGTTTTATCAATGAACTTATACCTAATATGTTGCTTCAACGTGGTGTATAAATTATGTTTGATCCTTCCAATATAAATCACGTATTTTTTCACTTTGTTACAGGACATGGTCCTTATTATGCATATTTATAATGAATAGATAGGAAGAACTCAGATTTATGTGAGAAATGTAACTGCTTACATTCACCTGAACATGTTATTTTGAGTGAAATAAATATAGTGAACTAGTAGAAGACGGTCGAAGAAAACTTCAAGGAAAATGTTTATGGAACATCTTCAGAGAAGCAAAAGATTATGCACAGTTAGAAAATGTATCAGATAATATCCGCTAAGGCGTTAGAGGAATACATGTCCCACGATAAAAGACTTTAAGAATGAAATGTAGGAACATTTCAATCTACGAGAAAGGAATATTACTTAAGAGATCATCGGAGGGAAATAGGAGCAAGAGAAACTGAAGATACAGATTACCAGACTTAAAGCACTAATTTAATACCCCAAGAGGTAAACGAAGACGCCAGTTATGGATATCGAAAAGAATAGCAAAAACAATAGAAAGAAGGGGTATCCCAGGAGAGTCAGAGGAGATATATGGAGAGTATCAGAGCGGACAGACACATCTGATTATGCAGAACAGGAAAGATGACAATCCGGATATCTGGAACTGATAAACCAGCTCCATCTACTGATGCCAGTCTCTTTAGGAGATGGATACCAGTAGGAGAAAGCTTTGGATACCAGTTGCAGAAGAGGAAATTTTAAAATTGTAGGAAATAATTTTTCGTAGCTTGTTATAGCAATTACAGCTGTAGTAGAAATATAGATTTGATTTGATTTGTACTCCTAGAAGAACAAACTAGTTTTAAAAAAGGAAGAAGCACCATTGACAATGTCTTTACTTTTAAACAAATAATAGAAAAACGACAAGAAAGAAATTTAGAGACGCACTTATTTATTGACTGTTATAAAGCGTTTGAAAAAGTATGACGAATGATACGGTGGAAAATTTTAATAAATAAAAGAGAACCAGTAATAGTTAATGGTGGCGTAAGAAAAGGTTACCCTTTATCAACAACACTTTTTAATTTGTATGTTGACGAAATAGTAAGGATTTGGTCGAATAAAGTCAATGGAGGCATTAATGTATCAGGAGCTAAGTTGAAAACTATGTTTTATGCAGATGATCAAATAATAATGGCCACAAATGAAGATGACCTGCAGAAAATTCTGTATAGTCTAGATAAAATTGCTACAGAATATGGAATGAAAATATCATTAAATAAATCCAAAACCATGGCATTTAAAGGAATTAATCCAGTAAGATCAAAAACAGTGTTAGATAACATAATAATTGAGCAGAAATCACACTTTAAGTATTTGGGATGTAATGTCTCGTACAAAGGGGAAGCTGATATAATATATAAAATAAATAAATAAATAAATTTAACTATATAACAGGCACAATAAAAAGAACATTAAAATAAAGCAAGAGAGGACTCTATAATAAAACTATATAAAACAATGGCAATACCGACTCTGATCTATGGATCAGAAACATGGACAGTAACAAAAAGAAATAGTACGAGAATACAGTCATCAGAAATGAAATTCATAGTAGCAATAGCTGGATATACCAAAATTGATAAAAAAACGTACTCAGCATATTAGGACAGAATTAAAAGTAGAAGAAATAAATCATACTATTGAAAGAATTAGAAATCAATGGAAAGAACATGTTCAGAGGATGAATAATAACAGAATACCAAAAATAGCCTTGAACTATAAACCTATAGGAAGAAGAAACCAGGGAATACCGAAGAAAAGATGGGCAGACCAATTAGAAGAAGAAGAAGAAGAAGAAGAAGAAGAAGAAGAAGAAGAAGAAGAAGAAGAAGAAGAAGAAGAAGACGATTTGTATTGTTGGTGTAGAAGTAAAGTAGAAGAAAGACTGTTTTGGATAGATTAGAAAAGTATATTTGTAAGGTTACTGGAATACAGAAATCTGTAGGTTTAGTTAGTTCATTAAGGTAGCAAGTAGATTATATTTCCAAAATTTGTAAGTTGTTTTGTGTAATTTGATTTAAAATGGATAAACTTAAAAATGAAGTTTGCATAATAGATTGCAGAAATCAGACTAGATATGCAGATTTTACTTTATTTCTATTATAAACCAGGTTCCAATCTTGTTTGGGAGAAAATGTTTATTTAAAAAATAGAAGTCCCGTAATGAATCTTGAAATACTGCCAGGCAATTCTGTCTTTAATTTGTTTTATTTTCAGAGTTTAGTAATAAAATTATCCATTACTTAGGACTGTAAATATGAGAAAAGGAATAAAAAGAGAGATTGCAAATGCAAACAGTCCTCACTGTCTCTTTAATTCTATAGGCAGTTAATCAATTTTCTTAAAATGATAATTTAAATTTGTGGCAAATAATTATATGTTATTGTAATAATTAAATATGTGTTTCTAAGAAATGAATTTATATTTCCTATGATCTAGCTTATAAATATTATCATACTTAAAATTCTAAAACAAATTTCTTACACATATCAGTTTAACATTTTACACATTAAGAGTGCAGTATTCTGAGAAGGCAATAAGTAGAGTGGAGTTAACGCAAGCATTGGAGAAATTTCTTCATTTTGCGAGTTAAGTAAATATACAACTTTACACAGGCAGGAAAATATGCAAAAGCAAAAGAGGTCGACCAGAGACTTCAAAGGGAATTCTCAGTTATATTTTTCTATGAGGGAAGACTCCTAATTATATTAATAAGGAGAAGTTGTTTTCCAATTAAAATGGGAACTTAACAACTAAAGCATAATGAAAAATATGATTTTGCTAATTTCGTTCCAGAAGGAGTACGAGCTCTGTTAAAACTCACTTCATGATCTTATAGGTAGAGTTTAGGTCTATGAATGTATTGCCCATTTTACTTTACTGTTGTATTAAATAAGTCTCTTATGCCCGATTTCACCAACAAATGTTAAGACTTAACACAAGTTTAGCAATAGTTAAAACAAAAACTGCATTTCACCAACAAGTGTTAGCGTAACACTCGTGTTAAACCTCATGTTAAACTAACAAGCCGAACATCTAATGTTAAGTCGTTAACAATTGTAAATAGTCAAGATGGTGAGCATGAACTCAGCTGTTGATGTCGATTTGCTATATTTAATACCGTCTAAATGGCATTCATAATAGAGTAAGGCCTATGAGGAGAAATGATTTTGAGGAACTATCCGAAGAAAATTGTTTTACGGAGGTATAGACTGTCGAAACATGTTGCTATGAAGGTTACTGCGGAAGTACAAGAGAGGTTAGCACATACATCGAAACGAATATGGCGATCTCGCCTTTGTTTCAAGTACCAATAACTTTGCGATTTTATAATTCACTGAATTATGTGGATAATACATTATTCACCTCCCGTCTTGAAACGTTTAAGGCACTTGTTCTTCGCAACTCGTTTTAAATTTACGTAATACTGACAAGTTGTTTGGTGCTTGTAGTAGTGGCATATGCATTTGAATTAAATTCTTTTCCAATATTTTCCCCGCGACATCTTCCTCGTTTACATTCACTGCATCCGTCCTCTTATTTTCCACCATACCCTTACACTTTGTCACCATTTCAATTAACAATTCTTTCTCCGTCGATGAGAAATTTGTCTCACGGCTTTATTTATTATTTTGTTCATTCGCCATTTGTGCAGGCGAAAATGAAAACAAAAGCGCATCGGAGTACGTTCAGAAAATCATCCACAGCCTTCTATAGCTGTGATATTTACAAGTTTCTTGGCGTTAACACAGGTTTGTTAACATTTTAAGAAAACAGGTTGGTGAAATGCAAGAAATTTAACATTAGTTTTAGCGCTGTGACAACTGTTACGTTACATTTGTTAACGTCGATTTTAACATCTCTTGGTGAAATCGGGCATTAAACGGTTAGACCGCAATTCACTTCTCCCTCTTTCTTGCTTACTCTAAATAGAGCAAACGTTTTAAAAAATTATAAATATAAGGGCGGTCTGAAAATTTCTCGGTCTGATAGTGAAAATCGACAATTCACACTCAAAGTAGTTTTATTTTTCCACGTAATCTTCTTTTGTCCAGTGGTGTTCCTTTGCGATTATCCCGTCTCTGTAGTGTTCCTCTGGAAGAGCTGCAAAGGACACATTTACAGCCGCAATGGCTTCTTCATTAGAAAAACGCTACCAGCGAGGAATTTCTTCAGCTTTGGAAACAGTTGGAAGTCTAAGGGAGCCAAATCTGGGGAAATGTGGAGGATGTTCCAGCATGTTGTTGAGGTGACTACTAACGTTTATTGGTATATGAAGGAATGGGTCAAGCACAAGAATGGATAGTCCTGAACGTTTATCAAGGACATCTCAAAAGTACTTCAGCCAATATCATTTAGCATAGTTGCTTTCGCATTATTAAAAGGTAGCCATGGAGCTAATATTTACTATGAAAAAGAAATGACGGAATCATAAGTGAAGAAAATGGAATGGAAAGCAGTAACGAGCATGACAATGATTCCACGAAAGACATACCGCCCGCCTCGGCAGCGTGTTGGTAGAATGTCTGCCTCACGTTCAAGAGGTCCCGAGTTCGAATCTCGGTCAGGGTGAGTTACCTGGATAAGGTCTTTTCCAGGGGTTTCCCTTATCCTGAAAGACAAATGTCGGGTAACTCAAAGCTCTATGGAACCTGGGCTCATATGAGCATCATTTCACCCGTTCCATTCATCGTCCGATATGACTAAACGTTGGAGGACGTAAATTACAAAAACAAACAAACAAACGAAAGATATACCAAAGGTTCAAGAATTAAAATATTGTCCCTGTGTGTTTGCCTTCATTAGTGTATTGCGAATAATTGTAGAAAATATGTTGAGGCAATGAAATAAAATGTTTTCGGAATCATATTTAAGCCCTTTTTTCTTCTAAATGTAAAGAATGTGCATTCCAAGCTAATTTATTATAATTCGATGTCCTTACTGCAGGATAGTCTTGTAAATTCTAGGGCTGTTCAATAAAGAATGATGACATTTTTTTGACCACGTACCTTTACTCTTCCTCGTAATTTTGATGGTCCTTTTCAAAATTGTTTCCCCGGAATGCGATGCACTTCTCCCAGCGTTTCTGCTAGTCTTCAAATACATACTGGAAACCATTTTTGAGAGGTCCTTCAAAATTGCCTCCGCGGCCTTCAGCACTGCTTCTGATGATGGATAATGCCTCCCACGAAGGCATTTCTTTAAGTTAGAAAAAGTCACATAGGGTTAAATCTGGACTATAGGGAGGGTGAGGGATGCACTTCACATTGATTCTTGCAAGATATTCAGCAACAATATTGGCAATATGTGGCCGCACATTATCGTGGTGCAGCATCCAGCCTGCTTCATGGAAATGTGGTCTTTTGCGCCAGGCATAGTCTTGCAATGTTTTCAGAACTACCCTGAAGTACTGTCCAGTTAATGATGTGTGTGCAGGTACAACATGATGATAAACCATTCCATGAATATCAAAGAATGAGGTGACTATAACTTTCCCAGCAGAAGTAAGCACTTTTGCTTTTTGAGGGCTTGGATACGAAGGAGACTTTCACTCTGAGCTTTGCTGTTTGCTCTAAGGATTAAAATGATGTATCTAAGTTTCATCAGCAGTGATTACGTTTGAAACAAACTCCGGATCTTCCTATAACATCAAATTTAACTGCATGCAGAGCTGCATGCGAATGCCCTTTTGTTCGGGAATTAACAGTCTTGGAACCCATAGTGCACAAACACTTCCCATGTGTAATGTTTCTGTCACCAACGAAATGTTCATTATTTCAGAAAGTGATCTTAAGGCAATTCGTCGATCCTCTCTCACAATGGCAGCAGCAGTGTTGATGTTTTCTTCCGTAGGAGCAGTAACTGGAGCACCGGGTCCACCTTCCTTTGACATTGATTTTCTCCTTTCTTTAAACATTTTAAACCACCTTCGAGCTGTGCTGTAGGGAAGAACAAACCCTCCATAGGCCTCCTGTAACATTATATAGGCCTCACTGACGATTTGTTGAGAATTTCAAAGCCACATATTGTTCCTCGCGTGTCACCTCCATTGCAGCGGTAGGCGATACTGAACATATCTGAACTTGCCCGGTTCTTACAGGCGGGAATCAGGAGTACCAGCAATGAAACTACTATGGCGTGTTTGTTTCACATTAAGCAAATAGTATATAATAAGATTGAATTTTAGTGCAAAAAGTATGACCGTAAAAATTATGATCTTACTTTATTGAATGACCCTCATATATATATATATATATATATATATATATATATATATATATATATATTAGTTTATTAATAAGTTGTAAAAATATGCAGAATTTAACTAATATATTTGCTTTTATTACACTCAATACCCTCATACTTCAGTTACGTACTCTTTATTATTTATTATTTCATTTATAAATTTACTCTAATGCCCAATAGTCCTTACATGCATTACAGAATTTTTCCTAGGGTACATATGTGACAATACATATTTATGTTATTATTTTATACGGTGAAATGCAGTTTAAATGTATGACTAGTACCTCCATTTCCAAGTTTTATGATATAGGTTTCAAGGTTTCTATAAAATATCTGTGCTTTTACGTACAGACGAATCTTCCAAAGAGAGAAAGCAACGTAGGCTGAAAATGCAAACATTTCAAATTATGAAAGACAAATGTTCCATTACCTGCAAAAACTAAACTACTTGGTGATGACATACGTAAAATATGCCGAGAATTCCATTAAGTCTGGAATGGAAATCCCGCTCGCATTTTTATACCTTATCCGAAACGTTGCCGGGAAACGAAATCCCTAAAAATTACAGTCTCCCGTTCTCTCTTGCGATTAAGCGTCGTGTGCTAGGCAAGGGATTTACTGTGCAAACCCACAAAAATAAATAAAACTGGAAATAAGTTAACTTTCTTCGGCTTCAGAACAGGCAAACCCACTAGGTTTCTTATTACTAGAACGTAACAGCATAAATAAGGATTTTCAGAAATATTTGGAGTTTCAGTAAGATGACTTTGCGGAATTAGGTCTTTATGATTTATGTACTAGGTAGATAAGACCAAAAAATGAAATATCCTTAATAAACAGGAGGTACGGAAGGTTTTACGACATTAAATCTATCTGGGTAAAAGATTATCCTTCCTTTGATAAAGTTGGTAACACTTGTCTTTCAGTTTTATTGTTCCTATATTATAAATAATTGACGATCGTTCAATTTGGTATAAGCTAATTAATATAGAACCGCTATAAAGATCCAAGAGAGTGGCTGGGGTAACAGCACAAGGCAGAGCCAGGCGAAATAACCTTAATAACGTAAAACCGTCTTGTATTTTCTTATAGTAACCTCTGAAAAACATAAAACTCTCTTACCATGTACATAGGGATGGAGTTCCGCTATCTGAACACAAAAATCGATATAGACAGAGAATAAACCTAACCATAACTTAAAATTTAAGACCTTCCCTTCTGCCTAGAATATTTAGCTTTAGAATATGGACAGGATACAACAATCAGCATACATATTGGAAATGGAATATATAGTAAATGGATACATACAAATCAAGGTGTAAGACAGGGTTGCAGTTTGTCTCCTATCTTATGCATAATTTATATAGATGATCTGATTAGAGAGCGGATGTTTAAGATTAACGGAGGCATTCATCTTGCACCAAGTTTTAGTTTTAAGACGATGCTATTTACGGATGACCAAATAATTATAACTAAAACTGAAGACGAGCTGCAAAGAGCAGTATATATTTTACAAAAGTTATGTAAGAATTATAATTTCAAAATTTCCTCAAATAAAACAAAAACAATGGCGTTTCGAGGTAAAGACACTGTTAGAACCAAAATAGTAATTGATGATATTATCTTAGAGCAAGTTACGGTTTTAAATATTTGGGAACATATGTCAGTTATAAATATGAAAATGATTTTAAAAATAAATTAGCAATGTTTCAACAAATATGCAGTATAACAAATAGAAGCCTAAAAACTAAAACCAGAAAAGAAACACGGATGAAATGTTATAAATGGCTGTGCCTACTTTTGTTTTTGGTTCTGAAACATGGACATTAACAAAAGCAGACAAAAACAAGATACAGGCTGCCGAAATGAGATTTTTAAGAGCAATAAAGGGATGCACTCTTTTAGATAAAATTCCAAATGAAAAAATAAGAGAAGATTTAGAAATAAGTTCTTTAGAAGAAAAAATAATAAATTGAAGAAATGAATGGAGAGAGCATATTGAGAGAATGTCGAGAGGTAGGATCCAAAGAAAAGTTATAAACTATAAACCTACAAGGAAAGAGATATCCGGGAAGACCACGAAATCGATGGTCAGACATGTTTTAAGCCGGAACAGGAAGCATTGCCTAGCCCTTGGAGTGAAGATGAAGAATATGGACAATAAATTACAACAAATGTGCAATATTTTTGTGTATATTCAAAATGAACTTAATGAAGGTAAACATGCACATATTAAGTGTTTTTAAAACAAATACTCAAGCAGGGTGCTGTGCATTAGAACGTGGAGCTCTATTATTGTTTCAAATGGGATAATGTTTTTCCCTGAGCGGTACTAGGTGAGTAACCAATCGGAGTCCTGCAGTGTTGTGTTACATCCCCCATATGTAGTGTGTGATGAGCGCCAAACTAATCAATCTCAAATAAATACTATTCGCGGTAAGACAAAAATTCAGATTTTGCAAAAGATGATGAAGACAATGACAATGACGAATGATCTCTTAACGTAACATTTACAGCTATGTGGATGCACCGCTGGTATTTTCATTGGATTAGAAAAATAAGTAATTCGTAAACTATATAATTTTAAACTAAATATTTAAACCATTTGCGTAATATACGAATATTCACGTTGCAACTGCATTATTATAAAACTTACGAAAATTCAGTTTGCGTTAGCACCAAGAAGACTCGCAAGTGTGCGAGAGAGAGAGGAAAATATTAAAAGAGTGGGGGTAAGGACGTGGCAACGCCGAAGGTTCTAATGATTCGCTACAGACGAGAACTATAGTTCGATTTCATCCATTGGGGTGCGGATTTTTCAACCCTGGTATAAGACCAGTCTCCATTTAGCTTATGGGTACAAAGAGGAGTTGCAATAGACAGCGATACTAGACCAAGTTTATAGCTGCGGAATGGCTGATCCTTGGCACATCACCTCATGTTTACGTTGATCTACCTTTGTTACAAGCCTAAGCACCACAAGATTAATTTTTATTCTTGACAGAAGAGTAAACACATCGGAGCTGTGCAAACATAGGAGCAGTTTAAGCTAAGGAAAATGCAAAACATATGGTAGATCAGTACTAAAGTTAACGTGGATCAAATTCATATGAGGGTATTTGAGGCCTAATTTCTGTACCAGTTTTGCTGGTACTGTGATTAAAATAATTTACAAAAGGAGCGAAAGTAGACAAAAACAAGTCCACAACGAATTTTTCATGATTGAGATTTCCATAGGCATGCTAATCACAAGTTCAGAAGTACAGTATCTAAGCTTGTTTGTCACATCTCCCAAAAAATGTGTTTGTGCCAGTTTGTTACCTCTTGTTCTCACCACCATCTAAAACTTTTCTGTGGCAGCCGAAAGTTTCTTTACTTGTCATCAGCAGTTCACTGATTTCGCCACTTTATTTGGGTTATTGATTTGGTCTATAGTTCAAGTTAGCGTCTTAACTTTGAAATAAAAATTTGAAAGTGGGAAAAATAAAGCTATTAGCATCAGTTACAGTTATGTGCAGTTCACTTACTTTGCTTCTGTCAACTAAATTAGTACAGCACACAAGGTGAATGCTAAATGTGGTCTTAGAAGACAAATCTTGATGGAAGATATTATAAATATGAAATCTGAGAGAGGAAGTCATGCGATCATAATCTGTCATGAAGAAAGAGACAAATGTGCCCTGATAAATGTAGTTAATAGTTACTTTCGTCCTTATCAAGTGACTTGGTGTTGGTGCATGGTGAAAAACTCGCATTTGGTATTTTCTGAGTTTGAGTTTCTTTAACTACTTAATCCATCCTTCTAGTTTTCGTGGCTTTCCAAGATGGACATGCTGGTTTCTCATCTACCTCCATATTATTTTCCTTGTTTCCCTTTCATTGCATTTACTTCTCAGGCTTCAGGTTTGTCTATATGTTTCGTGGCGTGAGACGATATGGAACAGCGCCTGCTCTAAGAAAACATTTGACATTAGATAGGTGCCTGTTTCATGTGCCTTTTATCGCCCTCTGAGAAACTGTACTAGTATGGCTGGGGTTAGAACGAGTGACTGTTAAGGACTTACGCCGGTATCTGTTGCAGTTTTGCCTGGTGGCCTGTAGCTTCCTGTGATTTCTTTAAATTATCACTTTCTGGAATATATATGCGAAGGTTGTAGTGTGCCAATAATACTCTAGAGTTACATGTCTCTACTTTATCCTTAGCAAAGGAAAGAAAACTCTGAAGATTTGATACATCATTGAGTAGGTCAGAATTCGGACTGAAATCGTTCGAAAATAGATGAATCAGGACCCTATTGATTAAGTTACACTTGCAGAGAGCTTTTCATTCTTTTCTTCCAAGAAGTGCATGTGGATCAGTGGCGTATGCTGGGATTGTGACTGGGGCTATCACTAGGCCCACCAGATCCGGACAATAAGAGATTGTTGATTAAATATTAGCTTCACAGAAGGATGGGCAACTTCAAACGCATGTTACAACCAAGCTTTCTCAAGTTCTCCAACACGGTGTTCTCTTTAGTTTTTTGATCTTGAGTCATTGTGTTTCCTAAGAAGTTGTTTACAACATCTTTGTGGCTCTCCCAGGCACGCTTTTCTGTTTGATTCATTTTATTTTCAAAATTGAGGTCACACATTAGTTTTCTGAATGTGATGCTATAAAAGACCTGCATTCAGCTTATATAGTGTTATTCTGTTATAAATACTACGTACGTGATTAAAACACTCACAATACAATGGTGTTGTTACACTTTGCAAATAGAAACTTCCCATGGCCTACTGTAAGATTTTATGAAATACGACTTCTATATTTTCTCAAAAATCTGTAGTGATAGAACAAAACGGATTGCACCGTTGAACTCAGAGCAAAAATTAGGAACACTCAATCATTAGAAAAAATCATTTTTGCTGCAGAGCAGTGTTATGTAGAGATGTTACTTGAGAGCACAATGGATTTTAAGAGGCCGAATGCCAGTCTCATTTGGGTTTTGCTTGTCAGAAGATCTTCAGGAAACAACAATAAAACCTGGTTCAGAATTTACCTAATATACTCATTTCCTTCCATTCTGACCGAGCGGGTTGGCTCAGGCGGTTTCGTCTGTAGCCCGTATTCGGGAGGCTCGGGTTCGATTCCCGTGGCCGACCTAACTGACCCATGGTTCTTTCGGGGGTTTTCCCGGGTCGCTAGGAGCATGCTGGATAGGTTAATTACATCCCCCGAACTTCATGTCCTTCAATTTCATCCCCATTATCATTTCCTATCATCTCTCATCTGGTGGTCTCTTTCAGGGCAGACGCCGTGGCTCAGTGGTTAGACCGCTTGGCTCTCACCAAGGCGGCCCGGGTTCGATCCCAGGCGACCGCAAAGTGAGATTTGTGGTGGACAACACGGCGTTGGGGCGGGTTTTCTCCGGGACCTCCGGTTTCCCCCGCCATCTCATTCCACCGGTGCTCCATCTTCATCTCATGTATCATCAGTGTCACCGCCTGCGGTGCCGTAT
The DNA here is from genome assembly GCA_030765055.1 of Mantis religiosa. Taxonomy (NCBI): domain Eukaryota; kingdom Metazoa; phylum Arthropoda; class Insecta; order Mantodea; family Mantidae; genus Mantis; species Mantis religiosa. The sequence continues at coordinate 47,010,132 of CM060953.1, forward strand.
GTAGTAAAAGCGGGCGTTAAACACTGCACATTTCAGGGCAGAAGTGTCGGCGGGTGTCTCGGCGGTGCATGATGGGATGATATGCTTTGAGGAAAACTACTTTCTCCTCCGGCAGGTCGGTTGCCGGCCTCAGCTCCTCTGCTGGGTCCCTTTCGGGACAGCCAGCCAGGGACCTTTGGGGCTCGGATCCCCTGCCTGGGACTATTACCGCTCGGCTGCTGGCCTCGTTGTCGTCCCGCTGTAGGGGAGCGGTTTCGTTGTCCTGGAGGTCTCTATCCAAGTAAACTGTAAGGACCCTGCCCTCTATACTGCTGTGGCCCTTCGGCAGGCCACCCTCTGTCTCCTTCACCTCATCCTTCCTCCCGGGGTACCCCCACTTGGGGGCATAGGAACAATGAGCCTAGCATGGTGTACTACGTACCGAATCCCCTCCGTGATGAAATCCCAATACCTTCCATTCTGACCCCATAGTATTTGTGGTTCTGGACGTTGTCATTACGCCATGATCTTCGAAGGGATGTGCTCAATCTGAATAATTTTCAATTTAAAATTCTTTTACATAAAGCAAAAGTGGGTTGTACAATTAAAGTTTAAAATATGGAAACGAATTCATAAATGTAATATCCGTAAGTATAGATTTAGTCAACATAAAAAAATTTAATGCCATGGCCGGGATTTGAACCACGGATCTCCTGGTTTACGTCCAGTCACTCTAACCCATTGAACTACCATGGCCAACGTGCTGTGCAGACATTAAATTCTCCATTTGACTCCTATATTTCCCTGGTAGACCACTAGGGGCGCTCGTATCCGAGATACACCCTTTGTTTTTTTTTTTTTTTGTAATTTACGTCCTCCAACGTTGAGTCATATCGGACGGTGAATGAATTGGGTGAAATGATGCTCAAATGAGTCCGGGGTCCATGGAGCTTAGAGTTACCCGACATTCGCCTTGAAGGATAAGGGAAAACCCCGGAAAAAACCTTATCCAGGTAACTCACCCTGACCGAGATTCGAACTCGGGACCTCTTGAACGTGTACACCCTTTGTGGTGACTTACTATCCTAAGTACTTGAGTCCCAGGCTTCATCATTTAACTCTTATTATTTTAGTTAATTGATGGAAATTAATCATTTCTTCATAATAGCGACGTTGGCGATGGTAGCTCAATGGGTTAGACCGACTGGACGGAAACCAGGAGATCCGTGGTTCAAATCCCGGCCATGGCATTGCATTTTTTATGTTGATTCTATCTATCAAAAACCTTAGCCTGTATATCGCTAGTATGAAGAAATGATTAATTTCCATAAATTAACTAAAATCAGTAAGTATATTTTTGTGCAAGTTTTACGTGCCTGAGAATGATAATCTTATAACTGTTTGGAATTTTATGGACTGTAAGTTTAGCCGCTTCGATCTAAAACCTACAATATCCCCAAAAATGTCCAAGAGAGAAAAACGTGTAAAATGATACTGCTGATGATTACGATGCACTAATTATGCTAAAAGTATTATGGAGTTTTAAACTGTGGAACTTTTATAATTCGTAACAAAGTATAGCAAATGATTAAACAAGAGCAACTTTTCTGTAATTGGTGTAAAAGGCTAGTGTAAATATGGCTTGAAGGGGTGTTCACGAGATTTAAGCATATTCAATTTAGTTATGAAAATTTGAAGGAGAGAAAGAGACCCTAAAAGGCTGTGTTAAAATAAATATAACCTCTTTGCCCTTTTTAAATTCTGTATCCCGTAATTAACTTACTAAAGTTGTTAAAGCAGAGCATTTAATTTTGTCTTGTGTTAAAAAACTCTACCAGGTTATGACTCCTTCATAACTGAGAGATCTACTTATATTTGAGCGATAAATTAACATCCACTCAGTATATAAATAATACGTGTGTATCAAATATTGTAATTTAGTACGGATTAAAGGACATTCTGTTAATCATGTTATTAGCGTGGGTACGTGGGCGTTTTATATGCTGCTACGGTTTCCAAATTTGACAAAAATATATAAGGTATGTAACCAGATTTCTATTCTGCTATGATCCCCACGTTGTGGCAACATGTGTAACCAGATTTCTATGTTGAAGATGGGATGCACGTTGATTATTTCGAAGCCGCAGGTTGGGAAGCCATATGTAACAGGGTTACTTCGTTGTAGTTTGAATGGCGACGTTGAATATTGTGTCTGCTTAAAAAGGAGTTATGTGATCTCTTGTTTCCAAGGGTGGTTACGAGTGAAAGAAATAAAGGTTGGATAAGTTTAATTTCGTAATATATAATTTAATTGTATAATCTGGATTACATTTAATTCGAACTATCTTTCCTAGTCAATCATTGCATAGTTTTCGTTAATTACATAAAATCATTCACTCCTGCAGGTCCTTTCTTCACTATCAACACCTTTTATCTACCACGCGTCGTCTTTCCACCATGAAGATTATTAATTTTCTTCTTACTTCAAAACTTTTATCTTCTTCGCGTCATTTTCCCACCCAGAAGCAAGAGTATTGATTTTTCTCTTCCTAGCAACTGTAATCCCAGTATCTGGCAGCGATCAGGAGACGGCAAATTAATCGAAATCAGACAATTAAAACAAAAGAGGATAAATTAATAAAATGCTTTGCTAAACTAATGTAAAAATATTGAAATTAGACTGGATAGAGTAATGCTTAAAATAGCTGTTTACTAAAAGAACAAGAAGGGAAGAATATTATTTAATGTAACATACATACTAGCATCCAGGCAAGGGAAAGAAAATATTCTTGTAAAAATCTGTACATTTCGGAGAGACAGGAAGGAAGGACCGTTATCTTCTTTGTCCTAGTAAAATTTCAATGTCTGAGAACTATAGAACACTTTCAGCCACGAATAGGTTGGGGCAAAGGGTTTTCAAAATGCAGTTGAGCATGAACGCTAAAGGGATTTACTTCGCTGATTTGATAACGATGCATACCGTTACAAACAACTCAGGGTAGGTGTTCCGCAACTCAGGGTGGGCTGAACGTCAATGAGTTAGATGAGTTTTGCAAACCAATGCGAAAATTCGAAATGAATAAGAAACCAATAACAATGTAACACTTGAGAAGGGTTAGCTAGTTTGGTCATGTGATAAAGTTAGAGAGGGGGTCAGAATAAGTTTCGAACTGAATCATGAAGTAAGAAAAATTTACTTTAAAGATGATACTACGACATGAAGGACGTGTTCATGCTCGTTAAGAAGAGAAGCGAAGATTTATAAGTCTGAAATATAAGGAAGTTAAGAATAGCGCAACCAGCGTAAGTGGAAGCAGCATTAGAAGTTTATTAGAGCAAAGTAATCGCCGTATAAAGAAGAAATAGAAATCGTGTGGAAGTAAGTTTAAACAAGTAATCCAGGGTTTCAAGTAAAATTGAATTTATGTTAGGAATTTTACTAACAGGTGGTCACTGATCCAAGTCGATAAGCAAACTTAGTAGGAATTAAACCAAATAATTCTGCAACAAACAAAGGGTTATTAATACGACTGAGTAGCCAACAACCACCAAAATGCATTTCCTACAACCATTCACCTGAGGATAAGAGAACTCATAGCTCCAATTAGAACCCAATCAATTTAACACTGGTATGCGGGTTTGCCGCACAACCGTTCATTTCTTTACATTAATATCCTTACATGACCCACTAAATGTACTTCTGGAATCTCACTTCTACACACTCGACACAAACATTATAGTACTTTAAAACATTTTCCCCAAATTTCAAATAACACCACCAAGCAAATGAACAAAACTCATTTTCAAGGCCAAACAAAAGCAACCGTTACAGGGATAGGTTGATAGGTGACTAGTAAATTTTATGGAAAGAAAGCTTTACACTCTACACTAATTATGGTAAATAGGAGAAGTAATATCACTAGAACTATGCGTTTTGAGGCATCCTGTAATAAAATAATTGTTTAAAAAATTCGCGTAAATACATCATAGTTCAAAACGAAAACTAAACAATCAAATTTTATATTTAAATTCAGTTCTCCAATGATACAACACGAAGATTTTTAACAAGGTCCCGCAGATAAATACCTAATAGTAAAATATTACTTTAGTTTTATTATTAAGTTAGTTATAATTACATTGTGCATAGATCTTTGCATTTTAATACCCTTGGATTTAATGAATCTAGTAACTGATTCCTAAAAGCGTTAAGGCATGACAAGTGTAGTAATTCTTGCCATTACTATACATGGCGAAATGCATCCCATTATGTACGAGAGGGGACCCAAAAGAAACCGGTCTCCGAGGGCGCTGCCCCTCGTAGACGTAGTGCAGGGTTGTCACGCTAGATGGTGTTAGTAGGGACCTTCATGAAACAGCTGTGCAGACGGCGTGAGTGTAGAGCCGACCGTGCAAGTGCGGTATTGTGTTTCCACGACTGTTGGCGGGTTATCTCTGCGAAGTCGTTATGGCAACTCGGTATTCACCGGACCTAGCCCCGTGCGACTTTTTCCTATTTCCACGAATGAAAAAAAAACGCTAAAAGGGGAGCGTTATGACGATGTGGGGGCGGCAGAACAGCTTCGCAAAGGGCACTGGACAATATAAAACTTGAAGAGTTCCAAACATGCTTCCAACAGTGGGAAAGGAGACTAGACAAGTGCATCGCATGTAATGGAGATTATTTTGAAGGTGACTGAGGTAATTTTGTAAAAAGGGTCATCAATAAAGTTTTTACAACATCCGGTTTCTTTTGGGTCCCCCTCATATCTAAAAGTAACAAAAGGAAACTAACTTTTAGCCAGAATATGTAAGTTAGAACCAGAAAGTGTGATGTGATGTATTTACACTTTGTAAGCATTGTGTAACAAATTTTCTTAGAAAAGCTTATTACTGTGTCTATTTATTGCCAATATTTCAATTTCCATTTCACAATCGTAAAAGTCATACTCATATTTTAAATATATTACCGCTATTTGAGGGGCTTTGAAATTTCATGTACCTCGAATGTTCACGAGAGGAAAAGGAATGAAGATTTCCTAGTTACATGTAAGTATTAGGATTTGAAAGCCAATACAATAACAATTAATATCTTGGAATTAGTTAATCCACATAAGCAAAATAACGGAAGAAAGGAAATAAAAATATTGAAATAGGACCTGAAGCTTTCCTGGCGAGAATATGTTTGAGATTTTTTCATGAAGTAAGCCAGGTGAAGAGATAATTAGAAATCAACGTTTTTGGAGCGTACATATCAGCCATTATCAGGATATTTTAATAAATGTTATAACCACAATTATATCACTAGATATAACACTAATATAAACAAAGACAAAACACTATCAAAATTCGCATTACTGAACAAAAGACTGTTTTCAGTAAGTTAAATGTCAGGTCAGGAGATGGCGTGAAAATAGAAAATTAATTGGGTCAAAGAAACGTAACTACTTAACTTGATGATCAAGCTGTGAAGATCTGTGCTTCATAAGCCGACGGATTTCCATTTTTAAGGCCGGTTTCCAAGAGGAGCTGAACTGAAATTCAGCATCACGATTAAGCGTGCTTGTCCCGAAAGAAATGGCCAAAGCCTCCGCATTTTGTTGCATTTAGTCAAGATGGTCGTCTCCCGAAAATTGGCTCTAGGGTCGTTATCAAAACAATCCTCTGCCAGCCCAGACTTCTCAGGTTGCATAAAACGAATGCTCCGTTTATGTTCCTTTATTCTGGTAGCGATGGTCTTTCAGGTTTGTCCTATTTACGGTGTCCCTAATTCACAGGGAATGTGGCACACTCCCGGAATTTGGAAGTCTAGTTTGTTTTCACAGGTTTCCACAGATGATTTAATCTTTGGAGGTGGCTTTTGGATGATCCTGATGTTGTATTTGGCGAGAATTCTGCTGATTCTGCCGGATAGATTGCCGTTAAACGGGATGCGGTAGGCTTATCTGACGCTTGCTGTACTACAGGTTTTCCTTTCCTAGCTCTGATGTTCGAGGATTCAACGCCATATTCTGATCATCTTCTCACCTGGGTTCTTACCCGAGAGGATCTCGAAGAAAAATATTGTGTTTTGTAAGAATGTATACGTCGTTGAATGTGGTAAAATTATATTTTATTTTCCTATGGTTTGGATTATGGCTTCACGGGTGATCAACCGCGTCAAATTGGTGAATATCGAGCTTTCGGCCATTGTGAACTCTGTGGCCTTCATCAGGGACTGAGTAATGGCTTCCTTGCGTTCTGTTTGGCATGGGTTTCCACCAAAGATGTGTTGCTGCCATTGTAATTTTACACAATTCCTCTAGTAGAGCGTCCTTTAGATCCTTTATATTAGATCTCTGATGATTCCTAATATTTTTGTCCAGTATACTCCACAAATTCTCTATTGGATTTATGTCTGGGGATTTCGGTGGTGTCGGCAAACATCGTGGACTATTATACAACAACCATAACCTTCATCTGGAGCTGTGTGTTTTGGATCATTATCTTGTATAAAAATATAATCCTCAGAAAGACCCATATTATTCACATTCTGGACAGACGTGTTTTAGGATGTTTATATAAACCTTATGGTTCATAATTCCACCAATAAAACACAAATCTCCGACACCATTTGCACTGATGCAGCCCCAGACAAGTACTGAAGCGTCTTCATGTTTAATTGAAGCTGTTATACTTTTCTCCTCAAGCTCAAATTCCTTTTTATCCACACTGTTACTAGCCCTTTTGATTTAAAGCGCTCAAATTGACTCTCGTCAGTAAACACAACCTTGTTCCAGAAATTAAACCCATATATTTATATTCTTTTGCAATAGTAACTCGCTTCTTTCTCTTGATTTTACTGATGTATGGTTTTCTACGGGCTGTTCGGCCTCCATACTCAGCGTCATAAAGAACGTTTCTTATAGTTTGTGCTGAAATGGACTTTTCTGTGTGTGTTTGAACTGCAATAAGAAGTTTTGTAGCACTTAGTTCAGGATTTTTCTTGATTTCTCTAAGTAACTGTCGTTTCTCCATCTCGGATAGAACTGCAGTACCAACACTTCTTGATTGATTTTCCTCACTGTACTGGTATGTCTTCCAATGATTTCTCCAATTTCTTGAAAAAAAATTCCATTTTTAAATAACCTGATGCAAATTTCTCTCTCTTCTTTTGTAGTTTCACGACGTTTTCGACCCACATTACTTAAATAGCAATCAACAGCTTTGAAAACAGAGCTGGAACTGTCAATGACAGTTGATGAAGCATAACTGCATAAGAAAAGGTAAGTGCTGTATGTCAGAGAGGCACCATACCTGGTATCTTGTTTACTAGACGTGACATCAAATGGGACATAATTTTAAATAACGTAGAGTTGTTCACTAATTAAGCTATATATATTCAAATTGTGTCTTATTTTTAAATATGGATATCAACCGATGTAAGGAAATGGCTATTGTTCGTTTCCTATCTATATTTTTCTGATTGTGATATCATTGGACGAATACTTTTGGGAGTATCTGTACATAAAGCAGAACTGTGTAGTGTTTCAGGTGTTGGAAGAAAGTCTGATTATCAATTAGCAAAAATATCAGCAAATTAGTATTTTTAGTCCTGGAGTAACTATAACTTTAATTTATTCAAGGATGAAATGAAACTTTCCTTCAATGGTAGCCAAAACACCACTTGGCGTCTAAAAAGAGGAAACCATATCCGCGTTGGCAGCTCTAACAAAGTTGGTTTATTTGTCGAGGGGAATCACAATATTTCCATCGCTTTGACTGCAAATTTGTTTCCAGTGTGTAACACTGAACCCATATTTCATCATTTATCATGAATGGAAGTTAAAATTGGTTAGAGTGCTTTCGAAACGTGCTAAAAGTGCATAGAAATTTGCATTCTGATTGCTTTTCGGTCAGATGTCAACTATAGCGTTACGCGATTGCGGATGTTTTAAATATACGCTATCTCCTTCAAAACGTGACGTTCCCCTCTTCCAAAGTGCACAGAATGTCACCATTTTCACTCCCATTTAGTTGTTGATCTTAATGTTGATAAGTTATCCATCTTGATGGTCCTCTAAATAGCTTATTTCTTACGAGACACTACATGCTTTCTTATTTTTTATTATCCATCGATCAGCAAATATGCTTTACAAATTTTTGTTATAGAGAAATATAGTAACAAATCACATACCAATTGAGGTAGTCGTGAACGGCTTCTCTAAGTATGACAGGATAATTATAACACAAATTGAGGACTTTAGGTCTAACTGTAGTAAGACTAGGTCGTCTAGGTCGTCTGTGCTGGAGAGGTCACTGAGGAAATTTTGTGGCACTATGCACTTGAGGCGAGTTGGTTGGCGAGGGCGTGCGCCGAGATTGTAGGTTAACAGCTCCAGCGACCTCCTGGAGATGGCAAAGAAAGGTCGTACCAGCCGGCGGATGTACTGGTGAACAGGTAGAAGACCAAACTCGTGATGAAGTTGTTGGTTTCTGATGAACCATGGAACATTTGTAGCTGTACGAAGCACCCTGTTTTGTAGTACCTGCAGTCGGCGGAGGTTAGTCTTGGTGGTGTCACCCCAGACTGGAGCTGCATATGTAAAAATGGGACGGACTAAAGATGTGTAAAGAAGCAGGGATAATTCATAATCCAGTAAGTTGCACCTGTTAAGCAAAGGTTACAGTTTTGATGGTCGGGAAAACGCAAGTCTAACAGACCGACAGATGTGGGCGTTCCAATTAAGTCGAGTGTCCAGTAGCACTTCTCATAGGGGAGGGGATCCGTCCCCTTCAGCTGCCGTGGTACGGGCGCTGTGGACCCTTAGCACTCTTAGTACCTCTGACGTTACTAGAGGAACCTTGGGCCGAACTGTCGAGCTCCTCCCGTCGGGGAGTTGTTCGGATTCGGTTAGGCTTGGGGGCCAGTGTGTTCCTGACACCCACGGAAAATTGGGCAATTCCGGCCAGGCTACAGCCGCCCGGAGGGGGTAGAGGGTTGCCTCATATGTCACAGGTATTAGCCTGCAGAGCCAGTAGAAGGTGTGCTAGATCGCCAGGCAGCCCCACCGAGGTTTTTGGTAGTCTTCCCTGCGGGGTTGACGCGCGTAAGTGGCGTATTCACTTCCATCCCGTCTTGACGTTGTGCTCAGCGGGGGGCTTTTTAAGAAATCAGGTATTGCCCAATGGAAAGAGCCCCGGAGTTCTCCAAGATATTTCACTGGCACACTGGTTGGTATTGCTTTCTTATCGAGTACTGAGAGGGGCAAAAGAATTCCAATGCAGATATTTCCTATTTACTCCTTTATTTCCTTTAAGAATACTTATGTACCAGTTATGTATTCAATCTGTGTCACTAATCATATAACTTTGGATCTTAATTCTGGTGGGCAGTTTGCATCGCTGTAAAGGTATCTATTAATTTATTCACAATTAGAGATTAGAAGCTTTCAGTATCAAATCATTCTTAATGTGGCCACTCATTGGTAATCGCTGCACTTCTAAAAAGGCCACGCATTTTTGTTGTTGATTTCATAGACATCTAGTCAAGAACTAGAGATGGAAGCACAGACTTTTAATAACGATCCGGAACTTGACAGAGCACTTTAATAAGTTACTTACTATGGTATAGGCTTTCCATGAATCTTTCTTCCATTTATGGACAAGTGGAACTAAACTGGCACAATGTTTGGACTTGGTTTATTATTTGTGTTTAATTTCTGGGATTTTAGAATATATGATGGACACATTTTTATGTAAAATAGTTCTAGGACACAATCTATGTTACACTCAGGGCTTTCGCTATTAATATTATCTTTTATGGATTTCATTAATCTTTCTTACCAAGCTGTTTGTAATAGGTTAATTGAAATAAGTGTTTGCATAAATAACTTCATTACAAATTTAGTTGAAGATACAGAGTGGATAGAAAGAACTTAGCAAACACTCAAAACTTTTATAAGTCAGGGTTGATTTAGAAATTCCTTATCTCTTCCATAACAGTGCGAAATTCAAATGAAAACCAACAAAACATTAAACTCGACAAAATATCTAAAATTAAATCCAAAAACAATGTACATCTAAATAGTGATGTCACAAAAATTGTAGTACAACATGAAGTTTATTTTAAAGAGACCTATATTTTTGTAGAGTACGTCTTTTGTATAACTCATATGGTTAATAAATTAAACAAAATTATGTAAAACAAAATTATCAGAGTATAGAGGAGCTCAAAAAAGATTTTCAGATAACTGGAGGTATAGATTTCGTTTTTCATGCAAATAGTTTTAACATATGGTATTTTTTTGTAATAAATATTCATAAGACCCAATTTTTTTCGTAAAATCAAAAACTTCGAAAAATATTGTAATAATGGTAGCTTAGGATAGGAAATATTCTTGAAAATTTGAAAAACGCTGAAGCTAAAAACCTAGTTTTGTTACACGTAAAAACACAGGCACACTCTTGTACAGTTGCCTCAATTTTTGTTTCTCAGGGTCTTGTAACATGCTTTTCCGATGAAATCATGATCTGAATTCTTGAGTAGAATGCGATAACCTCTCTATCTACTACGGACCTGTTAGAGAGAGGTTTGGAAACCTGTTTTAATCACTACGTGATATTCAGTAGTTTTATTTTTTAAAAATAAGTTCCACTTGCATCTAATTATATGCATTTTATCTCTTCGTCTGAAAGAATATAGCGTAGCATGACAGTTTAATAGATCTCAAATCAACATTCTGTTTACAGCTTTGTACCCATCTCTTATTGCAATTCTGTCTCTCTCACTCGCAGTAGAACTGTCAGAATTATTTAGGTGTTAATGAAATGCATTAAATATCACCGGTGATTAGTAACATGATACGAACGTCAGTTCTGATGCAAAAAGCTCCCATGGGTTAACTATGAAGTGGCATTACAACGCGAGACGCTAATACCATGGAAATTACCGCCTTAGTAACGAGTGATTCGAAACGATTTTGATCGTCTGCAAACTGTGACATCCCACATAGAAAGAAAACCACGGATTATAATTTCACTTTAACGAAGAATTGAGAAATAAGCAATGATTGGAGTCATTTTGCTATAACAATGTTAAAATATACTGTTATGTAGTTTACAGTTGTAGTTAAAGATACAGAAACATTTGCCATATTTTAGTTTGATTTAAAATCATTTCCTGAATATTTGCAGATCTAAGGTAAATACGAAGGCTGTTCAATAAAGAATGACCACATTTTTTCTGACAACGTACCTTTACACACCCTCATAATTTTGGTGGTCCTTCTCAAAATAGTCTCACCTGAATGCGATGCACTTGTCGAAGCGTTTCTACCAGTCTTCAAAGACATGCTGGAAACCATTTTTAAGACACCCTTAAAATTCACCTCCGCAGCCTTCACCACCGCTTCTGATGATGAATAATATCTCCCACGAAGGCGTTTATCCAAGTTAGGGAATAGAAAAAGGTCACATGGGACTAAATCCGGACTATAGGGAGGGTGAGGTATGCACTTTATGTTTATTTTTGCAAGATATTCTGCAACAACATTGGCAATATGCGGCCGCGCGTTATCGTGGTGCAGCATCTAGCTTACTTCACGAAAATGCGGCACACAATGAAATGTACAGTATTTCAGAAAGTGACGTTAAGGTAATTCGTCGATCCTCTCTCACAATGGCAGCAGCAGTTTTGAAGTTTACTTCGGTAAGAGCAGTAGCTGGAGCACCGGGTCTATCTTCCTTTGAAATTGATTGTCTCCCCTCTTTAAACATTCTAAACCACCTCCAAGCTGTGCTGTAGGGAAGAACAGACTCTCCATTGTAACACTGTATAGGCCTCAACTGAAGATTAGTTGAGACGAAAGCAGAATTTCAAAGCCGCATATTGTTCCTCGAGCATTACCTCCATTGCAGCGGTAGGCGATACTGAACATGTCTGAACTTACCTGGTTCTCACAGGTAGGAACCAGGAGTACGAACAATGAAACTACTACTCGTTTGTTTCACTTTAAGCTAACAGAATATAATGAGTTTGAATTTTAGTGCGAAAAATTATGACCGTATTAATTATGATCATTCTTTATTGGACAGCCCTCGTTCAAGTTGTTTTGAAACACAAATCAGTCAGAACAATACAGAAACATAAATTCAACATATGTCAGTGTTTATAAGGTATTAAACGAGAAAATTACAACAATGTGTAAGTTTTATCACTTAGGTAATTAGTGAGGGCCGGAGGGATGGGCGCGGTTATGCTATGGAAGTTAGCTGGACGCAGAGTACGAATAACGTCAGATGTAGCATCATGGACATCAAATGCAAACTGTCACTAGAAGGAAGCCTGGAAAATAACGAACATATAGCATAACGCGACTGTTTTATTTCTCGCTGACCTGTCATAGTCAGCCTGTAATTACCTGCAGTTGTTTACATGCGCCAGGCATAACAATATTGTCTGTCTGCAATACATATACGGAAAAACGCACACGTTTTCGGTCTATAGTAATTACTTTTCCTGGAGGCACCCATCACTAGGGGGGGTGTAATTAACAGCGCTTCGCTACTTGCAATCTTAGTGATAAGTTGTCTTTAGTACGATCTCGCCCCAACAACCCCTTGTCGTTATGGGATATTTCAACATGGGATATTTAATTTTTAGGAACAATTAGATACTTGATCTGCACATTTTTCTATAGTCGCCCTTGAAACTAAGCTTTCTTTGCAACTCAAAGTAAAAAATTAAATCAAATAAGGATGACATCGCAGACTATTCACTATTCAAGATATATGTTTTAATTCTCTCCAATAAATTAAAAATTTAACACTTTTTTATCAAAATCGTTAGAACGATTTATAAAGAAATAAAGAATAAATACATTTGCATATACAGGGTAATTTAGTGTGGAGGAAATGTTTCTAAACTTTTTCTTGGATTTAATGATCCTAGAGCGTGTGTTTTCCGGAGATACCTCTATATGGAGTACAGCGCCTGTAGTCTCTCAACTTTCTATATTAAATAAATAAGTTTGGATAAAATGTGAAGGGAACATAACGTACCAGATGTTACTCTTTCCGTTTGTGTGTAATGAAGCTTGTGGGATTCTGTAAATGTTAAACTTTTTGCGAGTATTATCATTGCTGCAAAAGCTAATGGTGGAAAGTTTCTTCCCTCCAAGTTATAAACACGTTTGCTTTCCTTTATTCCTCTTTGTTGTTTGAATTCCCCTCACTTCCGTTGTATGAACACGTAATTTCTTCTTCATTGTTTACATGTTGATATACATTACACAGAAAAATGAACAGTGAGGTCAATTCCCTTTAGCTATTATTTTTATTTAATACTTACCTAAGTGGTTGCTCAGTTTGCCGTGGAACTAGTGAAGTTTACTTTAATTTTTTTGCTTTTACTCTTCCTAAGAAGTGTATGGAATGATTAAGAAGTCGTGAATTCCCTAACAGATGTTACATTTTCTTTAAATCCGCCGCGCAGTCGCCAAGATACCATGGGTTCCAGATCTCAATGAATGTCCTCGTGAGAACGACCACAACGCCACCTCAGTGCCTCTAATAGTATGTGCAAGTATCTATGGCATCTCTCGAGCACTGGCATTCACAAAGAGCTGAGAAAGATCATGAAATAAGTGGAATAATATGGAAATGATGGAAAGGAAATTGTGGTACGAGAGTAAGTGGCAAAGTGAAATCAGGGGTAAAGAAAGAAAGAAAAAGAAAAGAAAATTCAGTATGCGCCGTTCATGGGGTACGAAACCACGGTCTTCAGAATGCTAATCACACACATCACCGTGACACAGTTAATGCCAGAGGTTCTACTCCCATCAGTCCTGGACTCATAGGACCAAGGAATCAGGCCTCCTTCGACCAGGGAGGCCAGCGCCTCCGTGGGTCTTTCCATAGGGAAAGACCTAGAGACTAATAAGCCCACCCCATCTGGTCCTGTGGACTCAAGACGGGATGGAAGTGGATACGCCACTTACGCGCGCCAACTCCAAAATGGGAAGGCTACCGATATGACTTCGGTGGGGCCGCATGGTGATCTGGCACACCTTCTAAAGTCTGTCTACTCAACGCAAGTGCACGGCGGCCGCTTTCTTTGAGGAACCCTCATAATCGTTTTACAACATGGACCCTCCTCCTGACGGTCCCCTCTACAAGGTTGCAACATTTTAACATCACCGTCTTGCACCTAATGAAACAGAACAACTAGAAGTTGGAACTTTGGCAACTGAGACTCCACGTGGAGTAGACATGCAACTGTCATTTTCAGAAAATAGGGGTTGCTATTGGTCCCCAGCGTCAGTGTTCCATTTCTGAAGTGTGGAGATTTATGACGGTCATTAGTGAGCGGGAGGGTCAGGTTCTTTGAGGTCCCTTTGACTGGGAACTGCACACACGTTGGCTAAACAGACTTTTACCAGCTATGCTGGCTAGTACGCGGGAATATTAATGGCTTACCTCAACCCCGTCCGGAGACGTACCCGATCTCCCACGGGTATCGGGAACCACTGCCTCCTCGAGTCCAACCCAATCCGAACAACTCTCTATCAGGGAGGGGCTCGAGTGTTCGGCCTGAGGTTCCTCTAGTAACGTCAGAGGTACCACGAGTGCTAGGGGTCCGCAGCGCCCGTACCAGGGCATCTGAAGGGGACGGATCCTCTCCCATACATTACCGTGACACAAGCTCTCTGGGTAACTTGACGAATTATATTCACATGGATTTCTCTACTACTTTTTCCCAAACCATTATTGAAAGTGTTATGCATGCGGCGTTTTAGGTACAAGGGAATATGGAAATATTTTATATTTGATATTTATTTGTACAGCTTCCATTGCAATTTCGTTACCATGACTTTAACATCGAACATGCATTATTATAATCCTGTACAAATAAATGCAATTGCTGACCCTAAGATTTACTCGCTGACTCATGTATCCTGGTCATATGCCTTTGGTTTCCTGAGCAGCTTGGTGTCATTTCTTCTTGACCTTCGCTTCTTTTACCCTTAATCCACTTTTTTCTTAACCTATATAACAATTCTCCTGTACATCTATTTTTCTTTTCACTCATCCCCGTTAACATGCGTAGCTCCACTGCCTCTTTGCTCACACTGTCTCACTTCCTATCCCATATTTTTCTCCTGCAATTTGTTAACTCCTTACATTCTACCAGGTAGAGAACGGTGCTCTCTTCATCTCCACAAAATTCACATATACCTCATTACTTCTCAACCCTTTTTGATACATTATTCCTACTCTCATCCATGCTATGCCTTCTCCTCCAGTTTTGTCACATTGATTTATATATATTTTTCCCTGCCCCATTCTGTCTTTAATTGCTTATACAATTTCAAAGATTTCTTTTCTTCTAAACTTTCCCATATCTCCTGCCTATCTATTCGTGCACTCTGGGTTTCACTTCCTTCCAAAACCCGCTATGATTTGACCCCTCTGCTCTCCATAAGTCTCCCATGCCGATCTTCGATTGTATTCTTTCCAATTCCGACCACGAACTACTTGTGCTGTCCTGCGTTGTGGCGTAGCGGGCAAAGGTAGCATGTCTTGGTCCCTGGCCATAGAAAGCGGCCCGGGTTCGATCCCACCCATGGGGTGCAGATTTAAGGTCCCGGGTATAGGACCGGTAACCACTCAGCATCGTGAGGAAAGTGAGGAGCTTACGATAGGTAAGCGGCCCTGGTCATGAAAACTAACATTCCGGCTGGGGGATACCGAGATGCTGACCACATCTCCTCCCTGTATCGGTTGGATGATCATCCACCTCTGCCGTACGTAAGTAGGAGCGAGGCCGGCAGTCGGGTTGGTAGACCTTGACCCTTTTAGAGCTGTCTACTTGTGTTCATAATGCTTTCCTTTTGCTTCATGCAGAGATTTAACAATTAACCTTTCTGCCCTAAATACACTTGAACTGTACCCGGGGACTAAGGTAAGGGGACTTAAGTTGTCAGGACCAATTTATGACCAAGATTTTGCCCCTAAACAGATCGTCTGAATAACATACCTTTAATTGCAAAGGGGAAGTTACAACTTTTGCCTTTCAGGCGTTAAAAATTGACAATTCGCTTTTACATAACAAACCCATACGGTTTCAGTCGCACAGAAAACTTGAGGAGGTGTCCCAGCCTATTTGACACTTAAATATAGAACAACGTATTACTCCATGAAAGCGCGTGCGCGGAGTTACTCCGAGAGAAAAGCCAAGGCAACCACCACGCACCCATACGGGAAAAGGGGGAAACGCGAAACAGCTGAGACAAAAGCCTCGTAAAGAAAGTGCAATCAGCACACACTAATACCCAAATTTCATTATTCCCCTCCGTTTTGTATTGCCTAACTCTTGTAATGCCACTTCTGTTGGTGCCCATTTTGGCAGCCCTAGTAGTTCTTTGCAAAACAATCCACATATGGAAATATAATAGACTTAAGAGATTGTTAAATAATTTAAGAGCAGATCGCTATTTGATAGTTTTAAAATTCATGGTCGGGAGAGGGAAATAAATTCAAATATTTTATATGGTAAAGCCGCTACCAATTGCCAGGATCACATCAGCGTCCCCAGTGTGCCCGAATTTTGTTCCGTTGGAGATTTTAAATGTCAGTAAATATACTGATATGGGGCTTTAGGTTTTTAGGACAAACATTGACCTACGCCGGATATGAATCCAGGACCTTGGAATTACTAGGCCAGGACTTAACCAACGAAGCCACCCAGATAAACTTCTGAGAGAGGCAGAGAGAGAAAGAACATATACTTTAATAGAGAATTCTTTTAAGATTCAAACCAATAATACGGAATAGCTTGGAAATGGTTAACTATATAACACCTTTGAAAAACATTGTGCTTTAAAAATATTTATATTTTTGTGTGGTAACATTTTATTCATCTCTTTAGTTCACCGTTATTCAAAGGTAATTAAGAATGAAGAGAACTTCAAATGCTCTTCGCAGAAAATTGCATTTGTGGGATGTGCATTCCATTTATGATTAAACTATTTTAAACATGTGCTACTCAATCAAGTTTCCTCTTGGCATTTTTGAGAAGGTAAAAGGTAGTTTACATGGTAGATATGTTCTTGACAATTTTTGGGTCGTATTACTGGATGATGAACTTAAATATCAAGTGGGATATTTAATTAAGTTTTCGCTTTTCAGTTATGCTATCCAATGGCAATATATGGAGATTTATCTAAAAGTGCCTCTGTTTTGGTTCAGGGAACATACAAGCAGATATTTGTAGCAAAATTTAACATTAAACTTTTGGGCGAAATTCAATAATTCCCTTACCTATGAGTAGTGGAGTGTCTGTGGCGAGCTGGCACCTCTAATGTTTGTCATTTGCTTGCTTCATAACCTCATGAAGTCTTGAAGAGGATTTCACTTAGCATTTATTCAGAATATTTTAACAGTTGTTGTTTCAAACAACTCGTATATGCAAGTATTTGTATGTGCAACTATCTTTTCTTAAAATTTCAAGCTCAACTTTAAACGGTACTGCCTACATGGATATCATTAAGGGCACAGAACATTAACACAAATATTTTAAGGAACAGCGGAACTTGAAACTAAAATTCATGCGAAGCTTTAAAACCGATGCAATGTGACATGCATTTAGCTCACCACCTTTCTTCGAGAGAAAGAATAAAAATATAATACGAGCGTAAGAAAAGAGGAATATGAACAGTGCTGGACGATTATGGAAGTAGGAAAATGGAGCTCTTACAATACATTAAAATAATGACTTACAGATCTCAAGGAAAAAGCATTCTTTAGATTTAACGTTTTCACTCTCTTTTTATGTTTCGATCTGTAAGAAGAAATAGTCGTTTAATAGTAATAGTGGTGTAATATGTCCTACGCCGTAGCTTAGAGGGCTAGAGGCAGTGCTTTGATTCTCTGCCACTGAAAGTGCCCAGGTTTGCTCCCATCCTTGGGCGGGGTGTGTGGATTTTAACTCCCGGCATAGGATCGGTGCCCACTCTGCATCGTGAGGAAATTGAGGACCTACGATAGGTAGCGAAAATTGGTCAAGAAAGCCAACTTTGTGGTTGGGTTGGTAATGCTGACCACATCTGTGTGTATCTGCCTAGCTTATGTGGGTGTGAGGCCGACAGTCGGATTGGTCGGCTCTGACCCACTGTTACACCAAGGAATTACTTTACTTTCTACTAGTGGTTTAATATTAAAGCATGCAGACTTGCTTTTAGGAGATCTTTATTTCCTTACTGTGTATAAAATTGAACTTATTGTAAATATTGGATCAGAGAATGAGGTTGAAGAAGTTACGGTTGCTTTTAAGGAAATGATGGAGTAGTTCAGCAATAAGAACATCCCAAAAATGTTGAGATACTTGGGTTGTTTCCTTATCATGACTCACATTACTAAAATATTATATAATTCTTTTTATTTGGCTCTGTAACCTAGCAGCTAAGATCATATAATGAATAAACAAGATGGCGGGAGTTCCAAGGTATTCATTTATCTTCTCAGAGTAAGGAAAGCTGCGGATGGGGAGACTGCTATCCAGGTAAATCTTAAACTGACCCAGATGTCCTGAATGTGAAGCTCATTGCGCTACTTGATCACCATGGAGATGGGCTATAGTTATGTTATACGTCACTATAAATGCTATTTTAATATAGAATAGGTTATAAAGCTTTATAAAGTTTATGATTTCATTCAAAACATAGCAGTTTAATGTGTTACATTTGCACACTGCTTCTGTATGCTCTATCATGTATTTTTATACTTATTTGTACCAAGCAGGATGGCTCAGGCAGTTTCATATGTGGCTCGCATTTTGAAGGCCCGGGTTCGATTCTCGTGGCCGACCTAGCTGACCCATGGTTTTTTTGGGGGGGGGGGGGTTTCCCAGGTCACTAGAAGAAGATTGGGTAAGTTAATTACATCCCCCGAATTTCCCGTCCCTCCATTTCATCTTCATTATTATTTCACATCATCTCCCATCTGTGATCTCTTTCAGGGTAGAAATGTCGGTGGGTGTTTCGGCGGTGCAAGACGGGATGATATGCTCTGAGGTAAAACTACTTCCTCCTCCGATAAAGTCTGTTTAGTTAACGCGTGTGCAAGTTTGCCTCTGCCTTTGACGAACCCTTTCCCAGATCTTTCTGCAAGTTTGTCTCCTTTCTCGATACGTCATGGGTGTCGTACGAGGTTTCGTCTAAACAAATCTTCTTATGTCCATTACTACGAAACTTCCTTAGTTTTGACACACACACACACACACACACACACACACACACACACACACACACACACACACACACATATATATATATCGCCAAGCTACAATTCTACTGGATTCCATAATAATCCTTAACTTATTCGAAGTGCGGTATTTGAAACCCAGATCCTTTAGGAGACCGCGCAAAGTGAAGTGCCCACAAGGAAAATCACAAATTTCTTGCAAATGTGCAACCAATTCGTCTAAGGTGGGCGCAACTGAGACTCCACGTGGAGTAGACATGCGACTGTCACTTCGAGAAAATCAGGGTTGCTATTGGTCCTCAACGACAGTGTTCTATTTCAGAAGTGTGGAGATAGTTTTATGACGGTCATTAGTGGGCGGGAAGCTCAGGCTCCTTTGTCTCCGAACTGCACATGCGTTAACTAAACAGACTTTAATTTGGTTGCCGGCCTCCACGCCTCTGCTGGGACCATTTCGGGACCTCCAGCCAGGGAGCTTTGGGGCTCGGCTGCTGGACTCATTGCCGTCCCGCAGTAGGGGAGCCTGTCCGATGTCGTGGCCTGTCGGGAGAAGTTTCTATCCAAGTAAACTGTAGGATCCGTGCCCTCTGCATTGTCATGGCTCTTTGGGTTGGCCGCCGTCTGTCTCCTCTCCCCTCATTCTTCCTCCCGGGGACATACATAGGCCCTCGAAAGGTAATTTTCGATCTACCCACGTTTATCTAGATAAAAGTTTGCAAACACGGCTTCATTGCATAGTTAGTTTCGTGTATATGGGAAAACAATTGACTGAAGCAGTAGTCAAATCATGTTAAAAGTGGTGTTACCTGTGTGCAGTTGTTATTGGATTTCTGAATGATCACATTCATCTATGTGTTCAGAATAGTTATGTAAAAAACTGAAGCTGCTGACAGTGAAGTAAACTAGGTTATCAATAATAACTAAACACTAGTAACACAACTTCACTGTTTACTTATCTTATTCAAATCCTGGGACCGGTTTCAAAGCAAAACTTCTGCTTCATCCTCAACCACTCAGCTTGACACTCACCAACTCACTGAGTGACTGACCTTGACCACTACCGGAGTTTGAAGAATAGCTCCTTATCTAACTGCCATCTACCGGGGACAACACAAACTTATTGATGACTTCTAGTGGAGGGATATCAAAATTCATTACGCGATCCTTATTTTTCAAAATAAATATCTTCTCCCAAACCATTAAATCTATCGGTTCTTTCAATTGTTTCAATAATTTAACTTCTGGATTTACTTCATGATTATATGACCAAAAATGATCAGCCACTGCCGATTTCTCGGTCTGTCTATATTTAATATTTCTAAAATGTTCCTTCGCTCTGGTTTATAAATTACGCTTCGTCCTACCATTATAGATCTTATCGCATTCTAAACAGTTAACTTGATAAATACCAGATTTTTTGTTGTCTGAAATTTTGTCCTTTTTAGAAAACTGTAGTAAATTCTTTATACTGTAATTATTTTGAGGTGCTAGTATTATACCCACTTCTTTGATTTTTTTGGAACTTTTTATTTGTCCATGGATGATAAGTAAATTTTTTGAAAATATAATAATTTTTTACTTTTTTAAGAGTGGAAACATCATTAACATTTTTTTTGATATTTAAATTTTTATACTCTTCTGATTATAAAATCTTTATTAAAGCCGTTAATTAAAGCAGTGTTTATAATATGTTTATATTACGCATTAAATTCTTCTTCGTTTAGAGGTATGTTTATCAATCTGTAAGTCAAACTGTTAAAAACAGCAAATTTGTGTGACATAGGGTGAAAACTTTTATTTTTTATATAATTATCCGTGTGAGTTTTTTTTTTTTTTTTATTTTTTTTATTTTATCCATCGATCAGCAATTATGCTTTACAGATGTTTGTTATAAGATACATAGGAACAGGACACATAACAATGGAGGTAGCCATGAACGACTCCTCTAACTAAATGTGGAGGATAACTGTAACACAAATTGAGAACTTAAAGTCTGATGGTAGTAATCACGTGTCTGAGTCGTCTGTGCTGGAGTCGTCACTTAGGAGAAGATCTTGGGGCAGTCTGCGCTTCAGGCGAGTTGGCTGGCGAGTGCGACAGCCGAGACGGTAGGTAACAGCTCCAGGGACCTCCTGGAGATGGTAAAAGAATGGACGTGCCAGGCGTCGGATGTATTGGTGAACGGGTAGAAGACCAAACTCATGATGAAGCTGCTGGTTTCGGATGAACCATGGAGCGTTTGTAACTGTACGAAGCACCCTGTTTTGTAGTACCTGCAGTCGGCGGAGATTAGTCTTACTGGTGCCACCCCAGACTGGAGCTGCATAGGTAAAAATGGGACGGACTAGAGATGTGTAAAGAAGCAGGGAGGATTCATAACCAAGTGAAGTGCGCCTGTTGAGTAGAGGGTACAGTTTTGATATCCGGGCAAATGCAAGCGTAACAGACCGACAGATGTGGGCGTTCCAAGTAAGTCGAGTGTCCAGTAACACCCCAAGGTATTTCACTGGCACATTGCTTGGTAACCATGAGAGCGGTTCCCCCAGTAGCCGTAGTGATGGAGGATCCCTATAAGGTCGTAAAGAGAAGATCTTAACCTCTGTCTTGTTAGTATTGAGGGAAATGCGCCAGTGAGAGAACCAATGAGCTAATTGATCTAGGGCAATTTGCAGTTTCTGAATGGCATGAAGAATATTGACGTGAGAATAATAGAGAGCAGTATCATCTGCGTATAACGCCGTACAAACTGGAGCTATATCAGGAAGATCATAAGTGAATATATTAAAGAGGAGTGGTGCAAGTACTGAACCTTGAGGTACACCTGCTAAAATAGGCCGTCGGGTGGATGTGAAACCAGCAATGCGCACCACAAAGGTTCTATTGGTGAGAAAACTTGCTATGATTTGTATCAGATAATAAGGGAGACCAATGCGATATGTTTTAAGTAGTAGTCCACTGTGCCACACCTTGTCGAATGCCTGGGCGATATCTAGGAATGCTGCTACGGTGTATTGCCTGTTTTCGAAACCTTGAATAATAGACTGCGTGATTCTGAGCAATTGGTGAGTGGTAGCATGCTTCGGGCGAAAGCCAAACTGAAAAGACGGAATTATCTGATTATGGATCAAAAAATGAGAAATACGTTGATGAATAATCTTTTCAAAAAGCTTAGAAAGTGTAGGTAATAAGCTGATTGGTCTGTAACTTGAGGGAAGATTTTTTGGCTTGTTGGGTTTGTGGAAGACTATAATTTCCGCATGTTTCCATGTAGATGGAAAATGACCAATGCGCAGAGCAGCATTGAAGATTGATGATAAATAAGCTAGGGCTTTGTTTGTCAAATTCTTCAGCACAACGTTAGGGATAAGGTCATGACCGGGAGACTTTTTAACGGGAAGACGATGGATAAAGCGGGACAATTCACGTGGAGTAGTGAACGAAATTCTGTTGTGCGCTGTAGGACGAAGTTGGTACTCAAGGAGTTCCCTGTCCACGGAAGAGGGAATATTAGAGTCAAGACAGGTGTTAGGCGTGAATGTACGCTCGTAGTGAGTAGCTAGAGCGTCACACTTGGCAGCAGAGTCACTCAAAATGGTCCCATCAACCTGAAGAGGTGGAATCACTGTCGGCTCTCGGAGAATCCTCTTAGTGATGTTCCATAAGGTATGATCTCCGGGACGGATAGTGGCTAATTGTCGCTGATACTCCTGAAATCGGTGTTGCTCTAGTGCGGTCCGTACTTGTCGAATGAGACTATTTAATCTTTGGCGCAGCCAGGGTAGACGCTGACGTTGCCACAATCGACGGATGCGATGTTTCTCTTGGATGAGTTGAGTAATATGGATAGGCAAGGAGGGGAAATGGCGAGGTTGAGGACTGCGGATAGTAGAGGATCGTACACTGGAAGAGAGCGCAGAGGTAAAATGGTGAACGGCAGTGTCTATGGCATCCGCAGTACCCAGTTGATAAGATGTGTGGAGTGCAGCATCCAGGTGTGTGCGAAAGATGTCCCAGTTGACAAAACCATCGATGAGTCGCGGGATTTGTGGCAAAATATTAGGAGTGAGGTTAAATGTGACCAACACTGGACAGTGATCGGAATCGAGCGCTGGCAGTGCAGAAATCGATGCAGGTAATCGTATATTGCGATGTACCCCAATGTCCAAAATGTCAGGAGCTACCTGTGGGTTGCCAGAATAGTAAGTCGGTTCTGTGGGAGCCAGTATGTGAAGACCAGTGGCATTAATAGTGTCAAACAGACGCCGTCCATTCGGGTTTGTGACTCTACAGCCCCAAGAAGTGTGCTTCGAGTTCAAATCCCCTAGCAAGAGAGTGCAGCTTTCTGCTGGGAAAAGGAAAGAGAAATAGTGAGTATTAAGCTTACTATTTGGGGACTTGTAAGCACTCATTAGAACGAGATCGTTGCTATCGCGAAGAGAGAGTTTAACGCCCACTACCTCAAAACCGGGAATCACAGGTAGGAATATTTCATGATGAGTCAGAGAACGTTTAACTAGCACAGCTACTCCCCCAGAGGCGGTAGGTGCATTCCGATCAAATCTATAAATCTTGTAGCCTGGAACAGAGAAACGTTCATTCGGGAGAAGATGAGTCTCGGTGATACAGGCAGCATCTATACTGTGCAAGCTGAGAAAGGCAGCGAAGGAGGCACGTTTAGTGCGTATGCCATTAGCGTTCCAGTTCAGGAGAGTGAGTGATGAAAGAGATGGCCTATTACACGCCACCATTTCGGAAAATAGTTAGAAGAGCGTTTTGGAAACATTGTGTAAATTGCGGTAAGAGAGGAGTGAGGAACGTGGATAAAGAACTTAGAAGTTGAGTGAACAGGCTCATTAGCAGAGCCGAGAGAGATGAAGAGTCAGAGGGATCTTGTTGTGCAGTAGTACGCCTCGTCGAGGAAGCAGAAGTTACACTGGCATAAGTTGCTGGTGAAGAAGTTGGAGGTACTGGTGATGCAGCTGGGGGTTGTAATGGTTGCTGTGCAGGATTATCTGATTGTTGTAGGGGACGAGAGCGATGAGAATTCCCAGGCTGTTGCCTTGTGTTGCTATTTTGTGTTCTGAATTTCAGTTCTAAATAATGCCGACAACCTCGGTAGTTAGCTGGATGGTTTTCATGACAATGAACACACTGAGCTGGAGTGTCTCTCGGTTTAGTGCACTGTGAGAAGTGATGATTCTCTAGACAGCGAACACACCTCGGGGTCAGCTGACAATAGTTCTTTGTGTGACCGTAATTCTGACAGCGGGTGCATTGCGGTATGTCAGTGTTACGACGGCGATGTTCCACCTTAACAACACTGTAGAACAGGCGAGTTAGGTTGAGTATAGCTTTACCATCATCGCTATTTAACAATTCCACCGCACAGAGAGGAATGGGTTGTTTCGACCGATTCATAAGTCGAGTGACCTTCCGCACTGGGTAGTTCTGTAAGCACAGTTCGTCATAGATTTCCTTATCAGTGAGCGAAGGAGGGATGTCTCGGATAATTACCGAGAAAAGCTTATCTGTCGGATTTCTGTAAGTGTAGTATTCCTGTTGTATGGAGCTGAAGTATGTAGTAAGTTTACGGAAATCGTCAGAAGTAGAGGGATGAACCTTAAGGATAGACCCGCGAAGCTCTGTGTGAAATTCAGAGGTAACATTATTTTTTAGATCTTGTAATAGAAGTTGATAGTTACCAATGTTGCGCAAGCAAATTGGTGGAACTTTTTCCTTAGGTGTCTCGGAGTTGCTTGTCTCGTCCATGGCTGTGTTGTTTTCTAGTAGTGCGAAGCGGTTGTGCGTGGAAACAGAGTAAGCATAGCGCGAGGCACTTGTTTGTTCTGATGGGGGAGCTGTACAGCGACGCTTACTCGGGCCAGCTGTGGCAGCAGCAGCGTGTGTAGCAGCGCGACTAGAGCTGGTTGCAGGTGAACTGTTAGATGGGGCAGTCTCATGCATGATAACGTCACTCGTAGTTTTAGCGGTAACTATAGCAGCAGTTGACGTGGTAAGATGTAATTGTGACGGGCGTAAGGGTGATTGACGCACTGGTGAATTAGGATTAAACGTATTGGTGCGAGAAACCTGGGTTGGCTGCGTAGACACTGGTTGAGCTTGCTGTAGAGGCACTGGTAACTGTGGGAATTCACTAGTGGTATTATAAACCATATCGATAGCTGAGCGTACTAGATGGCCGGTAGTTTCCGGCGTGAGAGACATAATAGGTGAGGAAAGAAAAGAAAAAAAAAAATAGAGAAAGAGAAAGAAACACACCTGTACCCAAAGGGCACTAGTACACGTCAGTAAAAGAACACTGTTTGCACTGATTGTGAAAATACAATTCACTAGAAGATATCGTATTCCACAGTTAAACACAGTTACACTATAAACACTCACGGAAGCAGCGCGCCCGTGTGAGTTAAATTTCTATAGATGCCAAAATTTAATGTATTGTTATTTTTTATTATCTTTAGATCTAGAAAGGGGATGTAACCCTTATTTTCAATTTCTATTGTGAACTTTATGGCTGTATCCTGTGAATTTAGAATTTTTAAAGCATCATCTATATATCTCTCAGGAACTATGGTAAAAATGTCACCTACGTACCTATACCATATTTTAAAATTTGAAGGAAAAGCTTTAGTGACTTCTATTTAAAAAACTCATAAATAGATCAGCAAGAAAGGATGAAAGGGGACTACCCATATTTACTCCTGAAATTTGTTGAAAAAATTTCCATTGAAAGTAAAGAAATTTTGATCTAAACACAGATTAGTAAGTTTCATAAAATCCTCTATTGACTTCTTATCCAAATCATTAGAACTCAACCATTTTCTTTAAAACGTTAGAAGTTTTTCCCTGGGATTACTGGGAAATAGGGCAGTTACTTCAAAGGAAACAAGCCTATCACTTTTTGACAGTACTACATTGCTGATCTTGTTTACTATCTCAAATGAATTTTTTATAATTAAGCTGTTAAATCTATCAAAAGTATTAAACTTTTTGTTTAGCCATTTTGCCAGATTATAGGTGGGTGAATTTATAAAATTTACAATCCGTCTCATTTTGTTGCCAGGTTTATGAATCTTAGGCAAGGCATACATCCTCGGTAACACTGGGTTACTGACTTTAACGATATGCTGTTCTTATTTAGGTATGATTTTAACCTCATTAAGTGTATTATTCACATTTATAATGCACGAAACCGGTCCCAGGATTTGAATAAGATAAGTAAATAGTGAAGTTGTGTTACTAGTGTTTAGTTATTATTAATATATGTTCAGACTTTGGGGATAACAGGACATGAATAGTTCCTGCCCCTCAGCCGGGAATGGGACTCAGGACCAATAACACAGCTGATAGATGTTTCACCGACTGAGATATGGGACCCGTTTATGGTAATTTCTCACATTTATGCATAAGTAAAACTTCATGAAAAGTTTATCAAAATGATAAAGTTTTATCAAAAGGAAAATTAAAATTTTCGGTGTAAACAGTAGATGGAGAGCAAAAGTATTTCACAAACACTAACGCAGGCACACGCACACACAAAACACGCAACACAGGTCCTTCGTTAGTTATATAACATGCCGTGGTATTTTTGTTTTTGCAACTCCACGGAAATCAAAGTATGTTTCCCTTTGTAAGAAAGAAATTTAGTTTTTATATTTTTAGCTTATTTACTCCAATTACAAAAGAAAAATGTATGTATTTGTGTGTACGAGACAAAAAGAGATAAAGCAAGTGATAGAGAGTAGCGTACTATGAAAAACCAGTTAACCGAGTTTGATAATTCTTTTATCATTGAAAAGTCCTATTTTTCTGAGGACATGGACATATAAAACACCTAATTTCAGTTCATAAGCTTCTAGAAGAGTAAAAAGGATTGCCAAGCCTTTGTTAAAAACGTGATGGCGTAGAAAATAGCTGTGGTATTCTGTGAAGTGTGAAAACAAAAGCCGATCACATTTTATTCCAAACAAAATTTCGGTGTATACATCGGTATGCAGAAAGAGAGAGAGGGATGGACAAAAAGAAGAGAGAGACAGCTAGAGCTAAATTTCCATGAATTAATACGAGTAAATCAAAAGCAGCTTAAAAGCGATAATTCATCCTGATTGTCACTGTAATCATCCTATTTTATATTTCATTAATGACATGAAATACTAGAGACGTGTGTGTAATGAAATGGTGTCACAAACTCTGAATAAGCTATATTCTGATTGTAGTTAATATGTATACAGTAAGGTTTGTGGATGCCTAAACCTACTAAGAACTCATTTGTAACTAATGTTCATTAGCAGGCATTATTGTATGAAAAGGAAAAAGTTGCTTACAAAAATAATAAAACATATTGTGACTTTGTGGGTTCGTGAAATAATAAAACGGGGTTACGAAACACAAAAACTACACTTTATTTTCCTAGCAAATACATTCGTCACCATTACAGTTTGCTAGCTAACCTTAAACTGTTTATTTTCTCTCACTCTACCCTCAACTGCCTCTCACTTCCGGTTACGATCGGCCATCATTTTTCATCGGCTTCGCGAGCCTACCACCAGGGTGACACTATTATAGTGCGATCCATATAAATCTGAACCACTTTAACAGGCCATAACGTTTTAACCAATAATAGGATACACGTGCAACTTTGGGAGAATATAATACACAATTAGGAGATTACATTACACTATTTACATCTCAGAGAAAATGTTGGAAGTGTTCTCCACCAGCATCTATACTAGTTTACACTCGTCTCACCATATTCTCTGAATTTTTACGGACAGTGTCCTCGCCAATGTTACTTATTTCGATTGGAATGGATTCCTTGAGCATTCGTTTAATGCAACCTGAGAAATATGGGCTGGCAGAGCATTGTTTTGATAACGACCATAGAGCCAATTTTCGGGAGACGACCATCTTGGCAAATTGCAACATTTACTGAGAGTGGAGAATTAGGGAGGCTTTGGCGATTTCCTCTGAAAGGAGCACGGTAAATCGTGATGCTGGATTTCAGTTCAGCTCCTCTTGGAAACCGGCCTTAAAATGGAAATCCGTCGAATTAAGAAGTAAATATCAATACAGCTTGATAATCAAGTTTTTTTTACACAATGTTCTATACTCACGCCATCTCTTGGGCTGGCATTTAATTTACTGAAAACAGTCTTTTGTTCAGTAATGTGAATTTTGATAGTGTTTTGACTTTTTTATAGTTATGTTATAACCAGTGTTTCATTTGTGCCTATAACATTTTATAAATAGCCTGATGATGGGAGAGATGCACACTCTCGAAACGTTGATATCTAATCATCTTTTCACCTGGCTGGCTGCCCGAGAAGAAAGTGAGAGACTTCAAAAATGTACCTTAGATTTTCTGGATATACCAGAGAATAACTAAAGCAGCAAGGCTTTGTGCCCTGAAAGGACCGTATCAAAATTGATAAGCCTGTAGGTATTCTGTACCATGTTGTTTATGAACAAGCTCTCGTGTACCTGCATGGCTGTGTTTATCTTTCTCGGGGTCAGTCAACGGTTTGCACATTGTACACTACACTGACAGCCTTACTGCTGCCAAAATAGCTCTGGTGTTATTGATTGGCTTATGCATACTGAACGTGATGCAGTATCGGGCTTCAAAACTCTAAGCAATAGAATTGAAAGTTGGAGTTGCATAAAGATAGGATGCAACTGTTTATCTAGAGTGAATGATGTGCAAGAACTGATAGAGAATTTTATATAGCACCATTATAACTGGATCATCGATTTTACGTCCTTGAAGATAAGTTTTTTAGCACATAAAGTAAGTTCTTAAATTATAATAAATAGGCACTAAAATATGTTTTAGACACCTAAATATAGCGTTCACAAGCTAAACATGTAATTTTATGCATGTATCTAAAATTATATCTGCTATTTAGAAGTCATAAATACAATTAAGTATGCATTAACATTTCAAAGCAACAAAAACAGCAAATTTACTCAGGTACATGGCCAGGGATGTTTGATTATGACTTAAACAAGGGTTTTATGGTTGATAACGCAGAATATGAACTAACAGACATAAAAAACAATCGCAAGGTTTATTAGATATCGCAGACACACCATTCAATACAAACATATAATTATTACAGCTAATGGGTAACAATTACCAAAAATACGTGTTGCTAAGCACATTGTGCAATTACGATCTACAGTATGAGACAACAGATAAACATGGATAACACATCTGTGTATCAATATTCCTGAATAAAAAGAGCAATAATAGCAAAATTTTAGTTAAATTAATCAATAAGGATATTAAAATATATCTTAGGTGGGTATTATATGAATCTTTTGCTAAATAGATTACAATTCAATTGATAGCTCAGAATATTCACACCAAATACTAATTATATCACGCAAGTCATGAAACGATGGGAAACACATCATGACGCTTTTTGCTCTTTGGAAGGGATTTCTGCGGTACTGTAGTTAAAACCAATGAAAAAGGTAGGCAAAGGGAATTGGAGGGGACAACCATTCTTTTTAAAATAAGACCTGAAGCTTTCCTGGCGACAAATATGTTCGAGATCGTCTCGGAAATCAAGCCAGGTGGAAAGACGACCAGACATCGACGTACATCGCTCCCATCATCAGGATATTTTAAGATATGTTATAACCACAAATGTATAACTGGATATTGCACAAATGTAAACAAAGAGAAAATACTATCAATATTCACATTACTGAACAAATATACTGTTTTCAGTAAATTAAATTCCAGGTAAGGAGATGGCGTGAGTATGGAAAATTAATTGGGTCAGAGAAATGTAACTACTTAACTTGATCATCAAGTTGTATAGATCTGTGCTTCTTAGGCCGACGGATTTCCAATTTAAGGCCGATTTCCAAGAGGAGAAGAAGTGAAATCCAGCATCATAATTCATTGTGCTCCTGTTGAGAGCACAACAGTCTGAAAACTGTCTTTTGTTCAGTGATGCGAGTATTGGTAGTGTTTTGCCTTTCTTAATATTTGTGTTATATCCAGTTATACATTTTTTGGTTATAACATTTCTTAACATTTCCTGATGATGGAAGTGATGTACGCTCTCGAAACGTCGATTTCTAATCGTCCTTGAGGCGGTCCTTGCCCATTAGGTACCTCGTTGAACCCTCCCGGTACTCAACACCTCATATGAGAAGATATGTGATGGGTGAGGATTACGAATGGGAGGTTTCCAACAGGTCGGGGATTTTCTCAGGGTAGATCTGCATGAATTATCTCTTTTGAGTTTTAGGGAGTGGGTGCGTCCGGACAGGGTATGGGTATTATCATATAGAAGACACCACGACCGTTGAATGTCAAGTTTATTGATATAATTAGTCCTCTCCACTCGTCACCGTTATCTTGATGTTATGTATCTGTGTACGCATTGTTTGTGAACGTCGAGGGCATTACTTCGTGCATTCACGAACACGGACTTTGATGAATTTTCAGTACTGGTGGCCCCCTTCGCTCGCCGAAACAGTGTTTTTTCTAGCAAACATCAAACGTCGGCATTGCACAAATTTCCCCTTCCTTTCGCCGAACTTTGGACACTTTAGAGGTCATGTGACCTGTTACTTGTTCCTGATAGGTTGTGTTTCATCCCTACTCTTAAATCTAAAAGCAATTTCTCGTGTCTGAAACGTGTATTCCATGCAATTTTCACTTTCCCACAGTCAAGCTAATTAATGCATAAGCATGTTTGAAAATGTGTATTTTAAACCCCGGTGTCTATTCTATCATCATGTATCATGTGCAGGCCAAGACAAGGCTGGCGACGAGGGTCTAACCTTGGACAATGCCACCTTTGTCGGCAGGAAACTCAAAGGAAGTACCTGTGAGGAAAGGTGTTCGTTCACCTCGCTATTTGGACTCTCGTGCTTTCGATAACACACACAAATATATATATATATATATATATAGGGATTGCCTGTTTAGTATCTGCACTTGTATATTTAATCATTTTCCTCCATATTTATTATAACTTTGTTTAATTCATATTGTGGTATCTATCCACCCTTAATTATGCATGTAATAAGACTTTCGGGGTTATTATGACAATGTTATCCCTAACAGGGACGGTATCATCCTTTTACCTGGCTTGTTTCCCAGAAAATCTCGAACTATTCTTCTTATTTTTCTATAACATTAATAAATCTAACTGATAAATAGAAATAAATGAGCCATTTTAGAGGAAAGTCTCACTTCTATTATCTTTCATTGTTTTGTTAAAAATTAATGAAACAATAACAATGATCAAATATTCACTTTAAAAATCACAAATCCTCTTCCAGAAATAGGTAATTTATATACAACGTAAATATTTTTAACTATTTTGGGTGTACTTTTACGTAACAAGAGTAGTAATTAGTCTAAAATATATCTAAGAAATAAAAGGGACTTGAAAGTTTATTGAATGGGTGGAAAATTAGAAACGATTGAAAATAAAGCTGCTGATAATCCAGTTCAGAAGTATATTTGAACTACAATTGAATATTATATTATTTACGTATGGTGTGCCTGATATACAAATAAATTTATTGGTTACGCAGTAAGGTTTATCCTGTTAGAAAAAATTGTGCCAGAACTTTATGTTGTGCTCAATCACTATAACTTACAATAACAGGAACTTTTCTATTTGTTATTAGTTAGACATTATGGTGTAGTGGCAGTAACCACTAAACGCAATTTAGATTTTTCTATGTGGAATAGATGCAATATTTGTTTATGATGATACCTTACAGCATACTTTAGGAGTATACAAAACTTATTCCACAATTGCGTACAGTTCGTGAGTTTTTGAAACTTATTTATGTACTATGGAATTTTTCTCTTTACGAATAAGATAAGATCGTAACTGCTCCAAGTAGATAACTTTAGTCAGAATTAGTTCTTCGGATGACTGGTATGAATACAAAAATAAAAGAGAAATTCTTGCTGCAGAATTGCTAATTTTTAATTTATAAAGGAGCAATGACTCAATGTGCCAAGACAACTAAACCTCAGATCTTCGACCACAGCAGCATAACTGTTGTGATGGAAGGTGATGCACCTGAAGGCAGACTTAAACTATTGTTGGGGGATAGTTCATGTTTTGTTTACACAGAATTAGTGTGCGAAAAGTATTGTTGAGACAGAATTTATGCAACCCTATGACAAAATGCTTTCAAAATACCTAATTTCCAGTTAATTCCATGTAATTTAGTCCATCATATACACATTTTAAGGAGAGTAATATTTATAAAAATGGTCCCGTCAAGACTGAGTGGTTAGACCGCTTGGCTCTCACCTAGACGGCCCGGTTTCGATCCCAGGCGACCGCAAAGTGGGATTTGTGGTGGACAAGATGACGCTGGGGTAGGTTTTGTCCGGGTCCTCCGGTTTCCCCAAACATCGTTCAACCAATTGCTCCATGATTCATCTCTTCATCATCTCAGGCGTTGGGCCGACCCCTCAACCCTTGTATGTCAGGTCAAAAGTATGGGCTGTCTCGCTCTGAGGGAACCCAAGCGACTCCTTGCCCCAGCATTGGTGAGGAAGGGAGAAACCTTATTTAAAAAGAAGTTACTATACATGTATGAAAGAATACCTCAATAAGTCCACCCGAAAGACATATAATAAAGTCTAAGCTATTCCAAACATTCAATTTCAGAGGGTGAACGTTAATATCCGAAATGAAATAAAATTATTATTCATGAATTTTGATGAACATAGAAATAAACATGTTTTTCCATTCTTTTATTTCTTTTCTTCTCTCTCCTTTACTTAATAGACCTTGAGTTACCTCATAAGGGTCACACGAAGATATATTGAAATAAATTATGAGTTTCACGAGTCCAAGAACTAAACATCCCACCTATTTCGGTATTACAAACACGGTCATTAAATAAAGAACAAACTTACCTAGATACTTCTTACACAAATAATTATTTTGCCAGAGAAATGCTTTGGGTTTAACTGGCCAATCTCAAGGCGTGGGCGACAATCTGTTTGAACTCAAGAAGACGTGGCCATCAGATGCCCACAATCGAATCATGGTGTTATCCCGATTCGAACCTCAAAGTGAACGGGGTGGGGAATAATTTAATTACTACGTGTTCACTCAGCACTCCCTCTAATTAATTCCAGCTCTCTTCGTGTAAACGTCATGCCATACAAACGGACAAGCAAAACTGTCCACTTTTAATGTTGCACGAGAGCTATTTTGACTGGGAAATTAAATAAGGAAGAAAGCTACACGTAATGCTAGGGCTTGGTTGGAATGATTTAAGTATTTCATTATTACCTTCAAATTAGTGTCATGTAATCCTAGCGTGAACACTGAAGTTAAACGGTGGGAGGGCTTAGAATCATAGTGAAAAAAAAAACATTTGAGTAGCCATTAACTTTCAATAATGGTTGGGGCAATTATTTCTTATACTTTCAGTGCATCTCTCTGTACCATTAAAGGACAAGAAACATGCTTCTTAAAGCGAAATTAAATACACATGAAAATCAGGAGTGCATAACATATGGAGTCAATATAACAGCACGACTTAAGTCATAAGTCAAAGTTCAAACTACAGGTCTCTAAGTGATTGGTTTGGCATTTCAAGACACAAAAACACATGCTGCCGGAGTTATTAACTGGTAATTTTAACAGTATTTAAAAATTACTGTATAAATAAGTAAATATATTTTAAAATCAGCAAATATGAGAACAATAGTTACATGATGTCAGAGAGAGTAGGCTATTAGCTACTTTAATTCCATAATAGGCAAATACAGAATAATTAGATAAGACAGAATAGCTAAGGCAATTAGGAGCCCGCCTAGGTAACGTGGTGGTAGCATGTCTGCCTCACGTTAAAGAGGTCCCGAGTTTGAATCTCGGTCAGGGTGAGTTACCTGGATATGGTTTTTCCGGGTGTTTTCCTTTTATTGATAGACGAATGTCGGGTAACCCTAAGCTCAATGGACCCCGGACTCATTTGAGTATCATTTCACCAATTTCGTCCATCGTCTGATATGACTTAACGTTGGAAGACGTAAATTACAAAAAAAAAAAAAAAAAAGCAAAAAAAACAGGCAATTAGGGGATCCAATGAACTGATTCAACTGGAAAAATAAGCTGAAGGCTCACTTATTTGGAACTCAAGACGTTCAAAATCAAGATTTGTGTGCAGAAATATGTATATGTATACAAAGTTTTGAAAATTAGCAAATCACAAGGTTTCTCATTAACATTGAGGCAAATTTTTTTAAACCATAAACGTTTAACAAATCACAATTTAGGTGATCGAATCTTAGTTAACATAAGTTAAAAGTTTCTTGTGATAAGATTAAAAAACAGTCAATTCTGTAAAAGTTTCAAAATGAATACGAAGGCTTTACGGCTTTCTGTCATTCATTATATTTAACTTACTATTATAAATATAGATGAAATGAAAGAGCAATTCAAACAGTTTTGAATGTAAGAGTTCAGTGTGAGCGTCATTCGCCCCATTGCAGACATCCAGTTAATGGGCGAGTTCTTCCCTAACTTTGACTAGTGTATCTGGAGTGATAGTTGCAACAGCTGCTTGAGTTCTGTTTCTTAAGATGGGTGGGTCTGTTGGTACTGGAGGACATACAAGTGATCCTTTATGAACCCCCAAAGTAAAAGTCGCATGGTGTCAGATCAGGTGAACATGAGGCCATGCTAAACAAGCTCTATTGTCCGTTTGCTTGCGGCCAATCCAGCGGTTTGGATATTATGTGATTGAACCAATTACGTACCGAGTTATGCCATACAGAGGTATCTGAATCAGCTTCCTCAAGGTAAGAAACACCAGTTAAGTTTCTTAAACAAAGCAGGAATACTCAAATGTTCCACTGGGATTTGACACAAATCATTACATTATAGGGAGTCTCGTTCAACTCTACGACCTCGTGGTGATTAGATGAAGTCCTGGTGTGCAGAATGACTGTTCATATTTCCATTTAGCTGAAATGTCGTTCATCACTGAATATGACTCGATCCAGAAAATGTTTACCTTCTTGCAGTAAACTTTCGTTGGTAAAGTTGGCAAGTAAACTGCAGTCTTTAAGCTTGCAATACTGTAGCCGATAAGAGCGTAATTGTAAGCGTCTCCTTAAAACACAGACGTCATTGGAATTGCTAATTCATTACTATCCTTCCGAACTGACTTCTTGTAGCTATGTGTTAAAACTTCCTTCCCTCGTCCAACCCTTTCTTCAGTAAAACTTGGGCGTCCTGTACTCCTCCCTAAAGACAACAGGTTTCTTGAAACTGATGTTATCTTTTACGTTGTTACTACCTCTTCACAGATTACAATGGAGTTTTATATGGAACGCACGTTGCATAGTATCTGCAGATTTAGACTTTTCAAACTGCAAAGGGGAAAATAAGGCTATTATGGGTAAATTGCACACAGGAAAGTAGAATGGGTCCGTGAGACGTAGAGGAAACTATATGAGCAAATGTGATATAGCTGTACAAATTACAGAAAGGTAAGAGATTAGAAGTGGTTTGTGAGAAGCTGAGGAGAGGAGTTGAAAAAGTGTGACGAAGGGTTAGGTTAAGTGGAAGGACCTAGTTAAATTAAATAATTTGTAATAGGGAAAGGATATGCAAGAAATGGGCTGATGTACGAATGAGAGATATTAAAACGTGAGGTTAATTGAATACAGACTCAGTGAAACAACAGTAATATGGAGTTGAACAAGTGATAACAATTTATAGGAATAGATAAACATTTGGCAAATGGGAAAAAATAGCGCAGGATAGAAAAGTAAATGGAAAACAATGGATATTAAAGGGGCAAACATGTATAAAGTATGTAGTTTCATTAATAATTCCCATCTTTGTTACTAGCGCCCTCTAATGGAAGACAGAGAAAATTGTGCATGCACATGTTAAGAAATTTACCCTGCAAAACTATTTGAATTGCTCTTTTATTTTATGTGTTACAAGCTGACCCGACGAAATTCGTACTACCAATAAAAGTTGTCTGAACTTATGAATGGGTGAACATAAACATACAGGGTGAACATACAGGGTGAACATAAAATTTCGATCCATTTTCGACAAAACGTAATATTGGATTCAAACAAATGCAAGTATTGTAAACCATATGACATTATAACAGATAATCCATGAACGTGTTTTCTTAATCTCATTTGATATGACCACCTTGCACTTCCATACAGGTTTCCCAACGATGTACTATGTACCTCAAACACTTTGTTCAGCATTGCAGATGTGATGTTGCGCACTGCCTACCTGATATGCTCCTTAAGAATGGCAATGGAGGTGATTTTGGCTTAACAGACTTGTGATTTCAGGTATCCCCACGCAAAAAAGTAAAGAGTTGTCAGATCTGGGGAACGTGGTGCCCATATGCACTGTAAACCCCTGCCAATCTATAGACATGGTAATGTGATATCCAGGTACTCCCGAACATCAGTGCGAAATGAGGAGGGGCTCCATCCTGTTGGAAAGCCACAGTATCCAAAATTGCATCCTGCTTTAATTCTGGTTGAAGAAACAGTTGTAGCATATCAAGGTACGAAATGCCTGTCATTATTTGTTCTTCAAAAAAGAATGGCCCACACAAATTCGATTTTGTCAGCCCCAAACACAAATTAACGCTTGGGGTGTTTTGCTCCCACTCCGTGATCGCATTTGTTTGTTAATCCGCCCACACTCGGCAGTTGTGTCTGTTGACCATGCCACATGTGTGGAAGGTGGCCTCGTCGCTAAACAACAAATTTTGCAACAAACTGGCTTCTTCAACTGCCCTCAACAGGTGGTAACACTGCTTCGCGACAAGCGTAGTCTTCCCGTTCCAGTGCAAGTCGAATTCGGAGGTGGTATGACCGTTATTTTTAAAAGTGAAATGCAGAATCTTCCACAATGTCGACTGTGGTACACCCAACTCTCGACTTAACCTTCTGGTTGATGCTTTCGGACTTCTGGTCACAACATCGCGTACCTGCTGCACAGTTTTACTGGTCACTCGGGGTCTAACCGAAAGTTTCACGTCTTGCACACTATCTGTACTTTGAAATGTCTGCATCAGTAGTCAGATATTAGCCCATGTAAGACCTGGTTTATGGAATATTGTCACCCAATTATCGGAAGACACGACCAACTGACGGCTGAGTGAGGGACGGGAAGAATTCGGCCACGACTATCCATTTATCTTGTAGCGCTAACGAGGGTATGGTTAGAAAAACATCACCAGCCATCTCTTTCCCCTCCCCCTGCCGCCTGGAACCTTCGGAATGATTCACTGAACCGCGAGACTTCCAGAAACAGCGATCTTCCTGTAAAAAGGGGCTGCAGTTGGCGAGTCAGTTCAGTTCTTGGCGAGCAGCTGGAGGAGCGCCGTGCTAGCGAACGGGCTGGAAGACTGTATACGTGCATCAGAGAAGTTGTACGTAATTGCGAGTGCGGAGTTGACCTATGACAGACGAACCGGTGAATTGTAATTGTGTGCGCTACGTAATTCTATGTAATGGGCAAATGTTCCAACTGTAATTCGGTGGAAATAAAGAACACTTTGAATTTGTGCAATTGGACTTTTAATTTCATGAACCCACAAAGCCACAATATTCTTTTAAAATCCGCTTGAACCTTCCGATATCTAAATCCGCTCAAACGTGCAGAAAGAATAGCGATTCGTTCTGCAGTTGAGAACATCTTTCAGATCTCTTGTAAATGAAATTCAAAATTCAACCGTTTTCTCAAAATGGATCGGGACTTTATGTTCACCCTGTAAATAAAACAAATTCGGCTCAGTTATTCTACAATTGGGGTGAAGTTTAAATACAACACAGTTACAATTATGTTGACAAATTTAAAGCTTTATGATAAACATTACTTATTGTCCTTTTTGTGATGCGTAAATATGTAAAGATGATGTTTTCCCGACGCACGAACACACGACGTATAATCATCCATGAGAGAAACAGGGAAACTCCAAGTTGACTCCAAAAACTTCCAACAACTGCCTTTGAGATTTATATGTGATCATCGCAAGAACCAAAGGCACTGGAGATTGTGGACGTTTAAAATAAAAATGTAAATCCATTGGAATCATCTGAATACGAGAGATCAAGATGCCCTCTCCTAAACTCATAGCACTAACTTTTTTCTGGTTTCACCGCCTGCAAACATAAACGATAAACGGTTACAAAGATGTATGCAATTAAATTCATACTCGTTTTACTTAATTTATCTTACATAATATAGTTACTTGATTAACCATTTTGACACTGAAATGGTATCCATCTTCACCCTACTAGAAAATTAATGGATATTGCAAGGTGTCATAACTACTGTGCGTTTCAGGCACACGTTTCAATTCATTATTTCGACGATGTAGCACGATATGTCTAGAATGCATATTTTCTCCTAGGATGTCGGGGATGAGTGAAATATCTTTGAGGGTTTGGCAAGGAGTTGAATATCTTTGTTTCCTTTGTAATGCTTTTGTTTGTTGAAAATAAAAGAAGGTGTGTGTTAAGTAAAAGTGTGCATGTGTTCTTTTATATTTAGTTAATAACCCGATCCATTATCACTTCAGGATTATTTTTTCCACTTTTTAAATCTTCCTTGGGCTTATTATTTCAAAACTAAAATTAGCAAATGAGTTCAGCCTTCTCGAGTTTTTGAGAGACTACAAACGCCAATTAATTTATTATATATAATTGTAAATATAAATGTAAAGGAGGTTACAAAGATATAGCTCCCCTATATTGATTTTGAAACGCCCATTATGTCCTCAACTGTTTTCTAATACATCAGTTATTAACCTTCATTAAATTTACTAACTTTAATTAAACGTTGGACACAACAGTCCTTTCTGGGTCAAAATCTACTGACCAGCCTCTTGTTCTCTACCTCTACCCACCATTCGCCTGCGGTGCCGTATGTAATAAAAGCGGGCGTTAAACACTACACATTTCATGTTCTACCCACCATAGGTGTCATAAGCAGGGTGCAGTGCTGGAAGAAGGGATGTGGTCAGCATTTCGAACCCTCCCGGTCGATATATGCGATCTTCGTAATCAGGGGCCACTACTTCTCTATGAAGTAGCTTCTCAACTACCATCCTCTGGAATCTATCGAGTCTGAGTGCACAGGTTCCCGGTCTCCTAGCGGGAGAAGTTCCACACACCGGTACGAGGGATTTAAATCGGACCTCTCGAATGGTAAGCAACTAACTTAACTGTTCATTCTTACCTCCAATCACCCTGAGAAAGACTCACACAGTTCACTACAGTCCGATATTTAAAAGAAGATACGTGAAGGTCATCTGTTTCTCCACGTAAGGTTCCGCAATGTTGCCCAACAGCAGACAGGAAGTAATGCAGATCCCCTTTCCTTATCCTCTCAACACTTGAAACATAAACAAGGGTTCGAGCTATCAGAGTATGTGATTCATCAGTGTAACCAATCTGGCAACCTTTGTTTATGTTACCACAGGAACGACCTTCCCTTCGCGTCCCTTGCTTGATGACCTTCACGTATGTTCTTTTAAAAATCAGACTGTACTGTAGCAGCCAATAACAGATTTATCTATCGCCGGCAAATTGGAGAGATCAGAAATGTGGGGCATATGCAACCTTTCTTATCAAACAAATAAGGACTTTAAATTTCACAAAATGACTAAGGGTTGGATGATTCAAACCAATAACAGCGAATGTTTCGGAAATTGTTAATTCCGCATGCAATGAAGTAATGACCAGTAATACTAAACTCATTCCGAATGAAGATAGCTTCCCAGAGTATTCCAGAACATGCAGAGTTAGCAATCTGACTCAATTACTAAATTTCGTATCACCCGATCTTTCATTTAATTATGCAGTTTACATATGTCTCCCCCTCCTCTCACAGACTTACTTCCACATGACATTTTAGGCAATCTGCCTGGAGGACAACACTTCCTTGATCTATTATAGGGAAAACATGATTTCAAGGCCGCGCCGTGACACAGTGGTTAGACCGCTTGACTATCACCAAGGCGCCCCGGGTTCGATCCCAGGCGACCTCAAAGTGAGATTTGTGGTGGACAACGGCGCTGGGGCTGGTTTTCTCCGGGATCTCCGGTTTACCCCGCCATCTCATTCCACCGGTGCTCCATCTTCATCTCATGTGTCATCAGTGTAACCGCCTGCGGTGCCGTATGTAGTAAAAGCGGGCGTTAAACACTACACACACATGATTTCAAGAACACTTTAATAATATCTATGTTTCCTTACAGAGAACATAGTAAAATAAAAAAGTAAAATATATTAACCATAACTTTTATCCTGGGTTTAATATTACCATTCATCCAATGCAGTTTTGAATATGTTTTGTAAAGATACTTGAACTAGACCAATTCATAATTATAAAACTAGATTACTATTTGACGTAAGGATACGTTGGATATTTTGAGTGCCGGTGGCCCATATATTTAACAAGTGGTGAAACTGAGACAAAGCTAATGGCTGATGTAATTTAATCCTATCAAAGCACTAGGAGACCACACAGACCAGTGGTATCATTCCCCGCAAAAGAGGGACATGCATGTGGTGCACAAAGTAACAGGCGTTTTTGGGAAGAACATCGAGGGGGAAGCTTGTGTAAGTTAAGCACCAGGATCTGCACAGATGTAACGGCGATCCTCCCAAAAAGAAATCCGTTAATGACACGGTCGCTGTGTGCTAATTGCGTTGGGGTAAAAGTTGAAGATGAGACGGGCTACAGCAGGCGTCCGCTGTGACTCTCGTCAAGTGATATGGGGATGGGGATCAGACACTCTCTGGACATGCATGTTCCAGCATTTGGAAAGCGGCACTCAGAGATTATAATGCGAACTTTTCGATAGCATCACTATACTCAACTTCTGGTACAACATATAAGTACGTATTGACAATGTAGTGCATGATAATAGAAAAGATGGTTTGCATTTGGACTCTTGTGATCTCTAAACAGCAGTTTTTCCAACTACTTCTATCAACTAATATGAGAATTTTTCTGGAGGTACTTTAATTTTATTCTGTACATATTTTAGAGGATTTAACTAATTTTAATTTTACTGGTCGCCAAAATATAATGTGATTGTCAGTTAGTAACCACATGGAATAACTGTCTAAATAAATGGGAGGGGATGAGTACGTCATAACGGTTGTCATGCCGATATTCTAACACGTGCTTAGCATGACTTGAGTGCGAGCGAGTTACGCAAACGCTGCAGTAAATACAATACCTAGGTTTTTATTTCTCTTCTGATAACGCTGCATAAACAGAATGCTCTCACAGTAAGAGATCCTGTACTGGCAAGTTACTTTGCATTTTATTTGTGGCAATTTGCCTTGGTTTACGTGTGCCTGAGTCCGTGTATCCGTGCTCATGTTGTGATCATTTGCAATTGTGTTTAATGAATGTTAAATTATGTCTAAGTATAGTGACAAGCGAAAACCTGAACCTGCTCGTGAACCAAATAAAACTATTTGGTAAAGGTATTCCAAATAAAGGACATACACGAGAAATAATATGCTCTGTAAGAGAATACTTCAATGAGGAGAAATTGAAAGGAGAGCCTAGTAGTCCCTACTCTAAGGTGCTTGATAGGACTTCACGTGCGTAGGTATCAGTAAGGGCATTAAGGTTAAAATTGGGAAAGAAAAGTATTTTAAAGAAGAAAGTTAGACATTGGGGTATAAATTAGAATCTCCCGGGAAAAGTTAAGTAGGCGGCATTTTCCCACTTCAATAAGTATCGAAATGTCACAGGTATGCCTCTTTTGTTACGATGATCTTTACATTGATGTGTTATTGTATGTTCTAGCGTTTGCATGTAGATCCACGACTGTACTATTGTCTTTGTGTACAACATTGTAAATAATAATTAATAATAACAATAATAATAAAATACCCATTGCAGTTACAACTGAATCACCCTCGCACGCGTAGTGCTATCGCGATCTCCACGTGGCAGCAATAAGCGGCAACGTCGCCTCCCTATCCGTGCGAAATGTCAATCACTTTCTAGATTGGCGACCAGTATAACAAATGAATAAAGCATATGCAACACTTAACATTGTTAAATGTTGTACTCTTCATTAAATCACTATTTTAATGATTGGAAATTTGAATCATATATGAAAATACTTACTTTTAAATCCAGAAAACAACACAAGAATGATTAGCTTTCGAGAGTGACGCTTTACCATTGAGATACCGTGACCGATTCAGTCAATGTATCTTCAGAATGTTCTCAGCCGAAATGTTGCATCTTAAACCGGCTAGGAATGTCTACTCTCTTGTTAACCAAGCTTTAGTATTAATTTTTTTTGCCTGATTCAGGTATCCTGGTGAACTGTGTGACTCAAATACACAGAACTTGGTAATAGACGATTAGATCGGACTTGCTGTCTCAACTCTTATATGTTAAGTTGATAGCTTTTAAGGGGATGCAGAACCGAAAGCCCCAAATTCAGCAATTTTCAACCAATCTTGCTGAAATTTTTACCACTTATTTCTGAAGCATAGTGGACACAGAAATCAAAATTTGGTTTTTATATCTTCAATAGTTTTTGAGTAATTAATTTGTGAAATTCAAAATTTGGGCAAAATTCAAACCAATGCACGTGATGAAAATTTTCAAAATTTTAATTTTTCTATTTCCAAAAATATTCAGATGGTTGTGAAGAAAAGATATATCATATGAATTTCTTATACTACTTTTAGTTCCAGAGTAAAAAAATAGGTATCGAGCAAACAAAAAAAGCCAAAAACTGATTAAACCTGTGACTTTTTATATTAATAACTTTAAAAATATAACGAATATTAAACATTCATATGAGAGAAACCTTTGTTTGATTTCTAAGAACATGTGTTAAAAATTTTAGAGGATCCGAATCAAAACTGCATCGTGTGGAACATTTTGAATGACAACAAATGTTGAAAAAACTATAACTGAGTAAATCAAATTTTAAAATCCAACACGTTTTCCTTCTCAGCTGCATGCTTTGAAGCAGACTAAAACCCTCCAGATAGATAAGTTGGACCCTCCTGCCTCTTCCTTCTCACTTCTGCAGCAGTTTTCTTCAATTTCAGTTTCCTTCTGGATGTTTTAGAAGTTACTTTCACAGAAATTGCTGAATGAAGTAAGCGTAATTACTCCTTCCCTTTACTAATTTTTAGAGATGCTGGTGAAATCTGTGTCCATTATGTCTGGATGCAGCTTGAGTGAGGCAGAACAACCAAAATTGAATTTACTGATGGTTGATGTCACAGCAACCTGAAGTCTCTTCTTTAAAACAAATATTTCCTTTGGACAATTATGCCATATCATGCTATGTAAACATTCATTTGCATTTTGTGTCTTACCCAATGTTCATCTCCTTAGGATTTCATCTGATGCCAGCCTTTGGTACACAGCC
Organism: Mantis religiosa; assembly: GCA_030765055.1. Taxonomy (NCBI): domain Eukaryota; kingdom Metazoa; phylum Arthropoda; class Insecta; order Mantodea; family Mantidae; genus Mantis; species Mantis religiosa. The sequence continues at coordinate 47,053,800 of CM060953.1, forward strand.
AGTAATTTTCTTATCACATCAGGCCTCAAGTATGTTCACATTGTTGTGTTATGTTTAGGTGTTCCTTCCCATGAATCGTTTGGGCTATTCATGAACCTAACTATGTACACAGCTATCAAGAGGTCAGTTGTTTCAAAGAATGTTTTACCTATAACCTATATAACAGTTATAAGCACGTTTTTATGTATAAATATCTTCATAAATGTTAAATGGCAGACTAAAACTCATCAATTATATATAAACAGTATGTAGTTTAAAGAGAAACACAAGCAAATCCCGACCGTTGGAAAGTAAAATAATAAACATTATTTTCTTTCAATGTTTGAAGCCAGTGTTTTGTTTCCATGGTGCCACATATTGTAAGAAATAACCATCATACCAACACACAAAATTCCACCATAAACTTTGCCCGCTAATTTCAAATGTATTAACTTAGTACGTTCAATCGAACTCAAATGACAGAATTCTATGAATCCAAGGGCCGGCATGCACGTGCGCACGGCATTTAAATTGTCATATGAAGATATTTAAATGCTTGAAACTCATAAATTTAGTTGGATTATGATACTATAAGGTTCAAAGTATTTTATTAGCTTAAAAACAAAAATATTATTTTTTCCCATATTTTTAGCCAATTTCTGTGCTGCATTCCCTTAAAGTTTAACTGTCATAGGCACAAGGCGAGATATACCAATCAGCAGCTTTCACATTTACTAAAATAGATTATTCCGTAGCATAGAACCAAAATCAGTACTTTCTTTTGATATCAGGAATACACAGAAAAGTTCAGCTTGATGAATTTAAAACACATGCATGATCTTCATTTTTTATTATAGATTCAGATTTATTAATAATTCCTCAAACTGTGGCACTGTATTATTTGTCACCTTTAGTGTTTACATTTTTAAATTGACATTATTATACAAGGAGATGCGCACGCATTTGACAAACGCTGAGTAGCTGAACTACAATACTTTCATATTTCCTTTTGATGCTAATAAATCTGTCTTTTTGACGAGACGCTGTTGGCCATTTAAGTTAGTTTACGGCGATCTCTAGGAAGTCAGCTGTTGACGTGGTTCTCAAATGCGTTCCTTTGTTGTCTGTTATTTAACTACGTTGCGAATAACGTAACTTGATTTTTCTTTCCGTCAGCGGTTAGAGGTTTGACCCACGCATCTGATTCGAACGTTGGCAGGCCTACCTTCAAGGAGATCTGCTACGTTTAGCTCTGTTTCACCGTAAAGTCCGACTATCAGCGGACAAGAAGATGAAGGGAGTAAGGATAAGAATATGGCATTTTTCACAAAAGGTATGTTTAGTTTAGCTGCATTTGGTTCTTATTTACAATTGGGCAATTTTATTCCGACTATTAACTATGTATAGTACTGTCATAAAAAGACAAAGTAAAATGTATTAACAGTTGTATTTTGGTTTAATTTCAAAACTAAGTAGCATGTTTATTCTCAGTTTGTATACTGTGCAAGCTATACTGTACGATTTGATTGTACTTAATTTGCAAGAGATTCGAAATGGTAATTAAAAACAACTGATTTTAAAGTGTTGTTTTTGTTTAAATTTTTGGCGAACCGGTTGCTAACTTTCAGGATCTTTATTTTATTTTTATTTATATACTAATGTTTTAAAGCGTCTGGAAAACTTTTTAATAAATTATAATGGAGGAGACACAGAAATCAACGGAATACTTCCCACATACAGACACAGGCAGACAGACAGACACACACACATACACTGGGATACAGATTTCGTCTATTAGAGTCCATTCTAATAAGATGTTACACTTATCGATAAAGATTATTCAATAAACTTTTATTTCATATAAACATTTCAATGTTTAAGTCGATAATTAACAATTTGCAGCCGGAATTAAAGTGTTGTTAATCTGTCGCCTCGTCGCTGCTTTGTAGAAGGTGGAATGCAACGACTCCACGTTCCCTTTCGCTATTACTAAGCGAAATTCTGCTTCTCGTCGATTTCTGCCTCAGCTGCTCCGCATGGATCTTGCACACGGGTATGCATAGGATTTAGCACAGAAAAACCAGAGCTTTCTCTGAAATGCGATTTATTCAAACAAAATTGAATTAAAGGTTTGTCGATACATCGTCGTTGCTACGGCCGCAGAGTAGATTCACTCACTATCACAATATGACAGTGCCGGTCAGGTTGACGGACACTGGACCAACCTCCTTCCGCGAGTGTTCCGACGCAAGTATCCCCCTTCTTTTCCCTCGTGGTCTCCGATCAACGCCATTACTTTCCCTTAAACCCCTACAAATTTTAGCGTGAAACATCGCGTCGTCATGCCAACTGAGAGACCTTTCACATTTTTTCGACCAAGTGTGCAGTCAGTTTCCGAGAAAACCGGTCTCGGGAAGTGAGCCAAAGTACCTGGCCTCTGACCCTCCTTACCTGATCGCGCACTTTTATCCAATTCTGACACTTTTAACACCAGCTAAGCCAACACTAGCTGTACCTTTTTAACATGCCCGGATTTCCAAATTATATCATTTCAATATGTTGTGTTTTTACAGTGTCGGCTTCAAATTGATATCTTAATCAAATGATTTAGTGGTAGAAATTTTATTTGAAATGCAAAATATCTTAAAAGTGTGGTATTTTAATTAAAATCTTCACAGAACATTTTCAGAATATCAGAAATTTTGAAAATTGTTCCTTATAAACGGGGTCTGCGATGGGGGATATTCTTGAAAATCTTCAGGTCCTTTCTTTGGAAAGCGCTGGGCCTAAAATGAATAAATTATTGAATTCTTGTTTTTCCTTAAGTGGCACATAAGGCCTTTTGAACCGAGCTACCTCGAGGCCCGTAGGCAACGGATTGAGTATCAGAGGGTTCCTCATCAAAGAGATTCCGGGATGAGTGATCAGCCCATCACCGGAAGTGAAAGGAAGTGAGATGAGGTGACAGAAAAGATGATGGAACAATCGGTGGAAACCGGATGACCCGGATAAAACCCGCGCCAGTGCCATGTTGTCCAACACAAATCTCACTTTGCGGACACCTGGGATTGAACCCAATTTATCTACTTGATTATATACGAAAACCTTTTTCTAAAAATGCTTTGTTATTTTATTTTTAATGATAAACATTTATTTTAGGTGTAATATTGGTGGACTTTTGGGTGGAATGCAACACCTTCTTTATTTACTAAGTTTAAGTGCTTAAAAAGCAATAAGCTTGCATAAGAATAATTTTTAAAAGTTACACAAAAATAAGTGACAATGGGGGAGAAAATAATTTGAATATAGCCCATAAATGTTTCTTGGAAGTATAATTACTTGCTGATGTTTGCTTTTATGAAATTGTATGTGAAGGTAAGCGAACCAAAACAAGAAGTAACCTGTATCCAAGGTAGCAACTGACGCATGGTGTTTCCCTTTGTTTTGTATATACAAAATTGAATGTGGTGCACTAGCAATCAGTTTCCAAATCAATTTCCAGAGCAGACGCACGCAGCGAGAGACACCTATATCGTCACTCGTACGTATCCCGTTACCAAATAAATCTTGTTACTTGTCTGATTTTTTTTTTTTTGGCCATCGACAAAGATGTAATGTGATTTATTGAGAAAATGCAGTGTTTCCAACACGAAAAAATAGTATATATGGTAAATCGGAAATGTGCGATGTTCCATGTAAAAAATATGAACACTAAACGAATTTACTTCTATGTCGGTTCATGCATGATACATGGCTCCAAAAATGGTTTATTCGGCAACGTTCTCGCTTAACGTTGGTTCAGCAAAGAGAGAGAAATCAATTACAGCAGCCATTCAGCATTTCTCATTTTAATGGCTTCTAATGAAAAGCTGTTCCCTGAAATTCCATCATTTAATCCAGGTCAAAGACGTTAAAGATATAATTGCAAAATTATATCTGTTAGCAGCGATCAGTTGATTTACAGATCAAGGCAGAGATATGGATGTTAAACGTAAGATTTATCATTTGGATAACTTTGTAAAAAAGTGACAGTCGATAATGGTGTATTTCAGAGATCCTTAGTTTTATGGTTTCTTCAGTCGCTTTTGTTTCTTGATGACAATTAGCACCAGAACAAAGAAGTATGCTGCACTAGACCATTATGATGATGTAAAAATTAACGTCTCCACAAATCATCCCCCAAAATACACTTTGTCAATGGTATAACACTTCTAGTTTCTTTATCACAGACATATTAGCTATGGAAGGCACTGCATGCTACACAAAAATTGGATGTCGAGGTTTCACCCCTGAAAAATTAAAAAGAGGTACACATTCGACGGGGTGTTCTAAAGTTTTTATTATCACCCCTTAAAAATGTAATTGAGAGTTTGTGTTGATATTGTCACCCAATTATCGGAAAGCACGACCAACTGACAGCTGAGTAGGGGACCGGAGGCATTTTGGCCCCACCTACACATTTGTCTTGTAGCGCTAACGAGGGGAGTGGCTGGAAAAACATCGTTAGCCATCTCTTTCCCCCTCCTTGACGTCTACAACCTGCAGGATGATTCACCGAATCGCGAGATTTCGAGAAACAGCGATATTCCTATAAAAAGGGGCTGCAGTGGCGAGTGAGTGGAGTTCTTGGCGAGCAGCGTGAGGAACGCCGAATGAGGGAACGGACCTTGTACGTGCATCGGAGGAGTGTACGTAACTGCGTGCAGTGGATCTGTGACAGACGAACTGGTGAATCGTAATTGTGTGCATTACGTAACTCTGTGTAATCGGCAAGTGTTCCGATTGCAATTCGGTGGAAATAAAGAACATTTTGAGTCTGTGTAATTGGACTTTTAATTTCACGAACCCGAAAAGTTACAATATGTACTTGTTAGCTTTTCTCTACGTAGTCACTATACAGATTTACACATTTTTCCCAGTGTTTCTTGGCCTACCAAATACCTTGATTGTAGAAGTGTGTAGAATTCGCTTTAAACCACTCTTTCACTTAATTAATGACGTCATTTGTATTGTCAAATCCACGACCACGAACGGATTCTTAACGGGAACAAGAAAAGGTCACTTGATGCGAGATAGAGCGAATAAGGCGGATGCTGTAATATCTCAAAGCCACATTCCTTTGTTTTCTCAACTGCAACTTGAGATGAATGAGCTGGTGCATTGTCATCCAGAAGACGAACACCTTTGGAGAGCATACCGCGTCGTTTCTTAACCGGAGCTGCTCGTAACTTGTCCAGAAGATTGCAGTGGTGTCTGCCAATGATGGCAAGATAATCTGTAAGAATGACTCCACGACAGTCCCAGAAAACTGAAAGCATGACCTTCCCAGCTGACTTTTGCACCTTTGCCTTTCTGGGAAGGAGGAAATTGGCATGCTTTCATTCCATGATCATGGTTTTTGACTCTGGATCATACTGATAGATCCAGGATCGATCCATGGTTACCAGACAATAAAAATTCATCTTCATCCTGTTTCAGCAGCATCAGCATCTGTCTTGAAAGATCACGCCGTGTTTGCTTTTGGAAAGGGGTTAGCAAAAGTAGAACCCACCGTGCAGACACCTTAGATATGCCCAGTTCGTCGTGAATAATTTTCCACACACTACCACAAATACAAATGTGTAATTCATGATCATTTGGATGGTTGCTCTTCTGTCTTCCAGTATTAAACACTCCACTTTCTTCGCTGTGACAGCGTCGTCTGTCATTGACGGTCTACCAGCTCTTGGCTCATCTGTCAGGGACATGTGAACGGTTTGCAAATTCCTTTTCCACCTCAGAATAGTGTCATACTATGGGCAATCATTTCCATAAACAGCCGTCATCTCATCATGGATTTCCCGGGCAGTTTTACCCTTAAAATGCGGGAACTTGATCACACTACGAGCCTCAATTTTCTCCATCTTACACCTCAGACACCCCTGTCACTCACTGTAAAAAACAAAAGGACTCAACTCACTGAATCTACCAAAATTATGTCCCGAGAGATCAATGATCAGCGTAAGAAATAAAGGTGTGAAATTCAGTGGAACATAATATGATGCAATGTGTTGCTATTGGTTGTTATAATTGGCTTGGACAAGTGAGAAAGTAGTTTTTGGTAGTTATAACAACGAAAGGAGAAAAATCAATAATCTTGGATAAGTGGCTAGCAAAGATAGCGTCTTTTGCCTTGGAAACGTCGAAGAAAACGGACATACAATTCAGTAACTATTCTGCATAAACATTTTATTTATCTGAAGCTGTACACATTTCTCTGCAGTAGGCAAGTTTTGTGCCTACTCTTTATGGTTTTGCACCTATTCAACAACTATGCAGGGAAAATTCGATACAACATATTTTGCCATTCCAATGTCTTTAAACTGTGATGTGTTAATTGGATCATTAAATTTATTTTTGAGAAAACACAAAATATGAGGGTTGTTCAATAAAGAATGATCATAATTTTTTACGGTCATAATTTTTCGCAATAAAATTCAAAGTAATTATTTTCTGTTAGCTTAATGAAACAAACATGCCGTAGTAGTTTCATTGTTGGTACTCCTCGTTCCCACCTGTGAGAACCAGGTAAGGTCAGACATGTTCAGTATCGCCTACCGCTGCAATGGAGGTAACACACGAGGACAAATATGCGGCTTTGAAATTCCGCTTTCGTCTCAACAAATCTTCAGTGGAGGCCTACACAATGCTACAGGAGGCCTATGGAGAGTCTGCTCTTCCCTACAGCACATCTCGAAGATGGTTTAAAATGTTTAGAGAGGAGAGACAATCAGTTTCAAGGGTAGGTGAACCCGGTGTTCCAGTTACTGCTCTTACGGAAGAAAACATTAACACTGCTGCTGCCATTTTAGAAGAGGATCAATGAATTACCTTAAGATCACTTTCTAGAAATAATGAACATTTCACTGGGTGCCACATTTCCGTGAAGCAGGCTGGATGCTGTACCACGATAATGCGTGGCCGCATATTGCCAATGTTGTTGCTGAGTATCTTGCAAAAATCAACCAGAAATGCATCCCTCACCCTCCCTATAGTCCGGATTTAGTCCCATGTGACCATTTTCTGTTCCCTAACTTGAAGAAACGCCTTCGTGGGAAATGAAATGAAATGTGTAGTGTTAAACGCCCGCTTTTACTACATACGGCACCGCAGTCGGTGACACTGATGATACATGAGGTGAAGATGGCGCACCGGTCGAATGAGATGGCGGGGGAAACCGGAGATCCCGGAGAAAACCCGTTCCAGCGCCATGTTGTCCACCACAAATCTCACTTTGCGGTCGCCTGGGATTGAACCCGGGCCGCCTTTGTGAGAGCCAAGCGGTCTAACTACTGAGCCACGGTGCGGCCACCTTCGTGGGAGGCATTATCCATCATCAGTAGCAGTGGTGAAGGCTGTAGAGGTGATTTTGAGGGATCTCTCAAAAATGGATTCCAGCATGTCTTTGAAGACTGGCAGAAACGCTGGGACAAGTGCATCGCATTCAGGGAGACTATTTTGAGAAGAACCATCAAAATTATGAGGATGAGTATAGGTACGTTGTCCAAAAAAATGTGCTCATTCTTTATTGAACAGCCCTCGTAAATAACATTTTACCACTCGAAAACCACTTTTAGTGTATCCGTAAAAACTTCCTCACTTATACACAAAATTGAGTTTAATCCGACCATTAATTTTTCGGACACTTACATTTCGTTTTATAAAAATATGAATGTAATATAATTTTAACACAAGTGATGCAGTTTATAAAAAATACAGAAATAAGAACATATACTTAACCTCATATTTTAGCTAGCTAAAACCGAAATGCTACAGGCGCTTTCAGTTCCCACGGACAAATCGCAATTTGTTCTCAAATTCACTTTTCTGATTCTAAAATATTGTGCATGAATAAGCAGGCAACAACGGAGGAAAAGGGAACGCAAAAATTTGAATAGGCTTTAATAAGAAGGAGGAAGGTAAATGGAACTGAAATCTCGAGATGGAAACAGAAATGGAAGGAAAATATACAGCAATAAACCTGAGTGAGAAAGAGAGAGAGCTCAGTGAATCAGAGGAATATGGAAGGCTCTTATAATCATACTAACATAAAACATTATTTACCATGCTGAGAGGTATAAAGTTGGCAGTACCCAGAGAAAGGTGAAACAAACATCAAACGTCCTGACGAAATGTGATATTTTTCCTCTCCTTGCGCGGGCTCTTGATATACAAACTGCATCAAAATGAACCTCCTTGCTCTGCTGTACAAACACAGCCCAAGTAAAGATTCGTTTTTCTTATATGGAGCTGTCTTAACCTACAAAGTATACAGAAAACTGTTACTGATATTTTGTCCTTCTTCAGGCCAATAAGGGGAATCATTTCGTAGAGCACATGCATTGAAAGCCAGTTATACTCATAGGTACAATGTCCACTTAAAATTCTAAAAGTAACGAACTGAAAGCAGGACTCCAGTATTACAATGGTCTGGTTGTCCGACCTATTATTCTCTATCCCACCTGACTTCCTCCCAAAACCCTTGCCTTCGTTATCTCCTATCCCTCACTTCTTCAATTAATTCCGGAATCACTTGTTTTTGTTATTTCTTGTGCTGTTCACTCAAATATTTGCCTTGAAATTCATCCTAATAAATTTCTTTTGATGCTCCGTACTGTGTCATTCGTTTATTTTCGAAATTATCTAGCATTGTTTCAGGTGAATTCCTAATTTACCTAATTTTTTCTGATGTTTATCACAAGATAAATAAAGTACTTTTAGTTCAGATATTACATATATGTAATCTATTACACTTTCAAATATTTCTGTTGCAGAAAAAGTCCTGTTTCTACTAAATTCCCTTCTGTTATATGATGAAAATAGAATTAAGTTTTTGGCGGTTGTTTTATTTTTCTAAATTTTAGAAATAGATTTGGAATTGTTATGAAAGGATTGAATTGTACGGAAATGAAGGTATAAAATTAGGTTGGTCACGGAATGGTGTAATGTTAGTAAAATATTTTGTAATATTGGCGTCAATGGTTGCTGTAAGAGTGTGATTACGAAATGGGGAACGCGGACCATTAGGAGATAAGCTATTTGGTTGCTATAGCAACGTAGAAAGAAGAGATCAGGAGATTATCTACAGTTAATGTGCTTCTGCAAGTGACTTTCATTGGAGTTAAACGTGAATTTGTGTCGCTCCGAGCGTGCGCAGAAACAGTTTTGTGTGAATACATTTATGTGCACCAATAACGTGTGTAAGAGAGACTTACTTCATGGTGCAACACAATCGTATGTTAAAAGACAGCATTTACATTGTTTAAAATTGTATCAGAATTTAATTCTTTTTTGTAATTTACGTCCTCCAACGTTAAGTAATATCGGACGGTGAATGAATTGGGTAAAATGATGCTCAAATGAGCTCGGGGTCCACAGAGCTTAGAGCTACCCGGCATTCGTCCTTTAGGATAAGGCAAAACTTATCCAGGAAACTTACCCTGACCGAGATTCGAACTCGGGACCTCTTGAACGTGAGGCAGACACGGTACAATCTACGCTACCGAGGCGGACAATTTAAAATTGTTTCGCTGTAGTAAATTCCACATTATTTAAACAGAAATATTATTGGTCATTCTCCAACAACAGCAATATCAACTTCCTATACTTCAGGACCATGCCCAGAGCTAAGATCTCTTGCTTCAGTGATGCTGCCGAGAAACCACAGGATTAGACTACAAGATCTTCGCAAAGGTGAGAAACTAATCATAAAAGCATCATCCATCCCACACCATTTTACAACACAATTTTCTGCAAACGCTGGGCTTCTAGAACGTCGTCTACGTTCCCATTTGCAAACATCCCAATGCAAGTTTCAAGGGTGACTTTTAACAAACCCGCTTTCAACCTTCTAAATATCGATTTAGTTTCTTCAGTATCCCTTGTACGTACAACGAAACGTGTAATTAAACAATATTTGTAAATATTTATCCGCCTAACATTAAGTAAAGCATAAGATTAGGAAGGAACATATGTAGAAACTATATTCAAATACCTTATACTCATGTGTTCAGTAGTGCAATGTAAATTTGCATAAACGTTTTCATCACTACACCAGTCTTGTAAAGGCTAACAGTCTAAAGCTGGACCGTTGAAGAGGACTTTAAGAATTCAGTAGCAATGGCCGGAAATCGAACAATGAATCTTCGGCTTTCTGTGCAGTGTTCTATCGCGAGCCATTATGGCAAGTCGCCCGAAAGCGTATTACATCCTTTCATAGATTCATGTACTACGGCAAACCTTTCAGTGAGACATAACTTCCATGTTGTAAGTATAGTCAAGTGCCCATTAAATGAGCAGCAGTTTATGTCGGTAAGGAAGTACCACACCGCCTCTGCCATGTCTGATCCTGATTCTACCAGTATACTGAATGTTTACTCTACTTTCCACTTTTCATAGCTTTGAGAGTTAAAAGCGATCCTTGTTTATGGACCAAACTGAGAATTTTAGCATTAAAACAAAACAAGACACACTTACTTTCCGCCCAGGACAAGAAGGCAAGCTAGAGGAATGTATAACATAATCACTTTTGCTGTCCATACGATGTTCATGCTCGCCTTCCGAGTATCACAAGGATGCTAGGTTTGTTTAAAATATGTAAGTGTTGTCACATAACTAGGGGGCGGATTTTGCCCTATTTTCCTATTTTATTCCTTTGTTCAGAAACGTATACTTTTAAGTTATATGCACGTTTCCTACAAGTATTAACCTAATTTCTTAGCTTTATAGTGCCTATAAATGCCTATTTCATACGTCTGTGCCTATTCTGCTTATTAGTGCCTCAAACTGCCTTTTTACCCATTTTCTTCAGCTTGAAACTTGTGACACAGCTTTTGCATTTGTTGGTTTCAACGTGACGTTTCAGGGGAAGAGAAATTCCTTACCGTTGCACATTGGATATACAAAAAATGGGTTTATTAAGGAGACACATTTGTACAAATTGGCCCAAAACTTACAGCAATACCAAATTTAGTATTTTTTGTCTTAAAGTTAATATACACATACGTCAATAATATAAAGTTTCTTTTTCTTTTTTTACCGGCACTACAGAAAATGTCACATGACTGTATTGTAGCTGCTATTTTGTAATTTTAACCTAATATTTTTCAGATTCCACATTGTAACCTTGTGGGTTCGTAGAATTAAAAGGCCGAGTTGCAGAAATTAAAAATCTCGTTTATTTTCGTAGAAATAGTCTTATAGATTACAGCAGCATTATGTTACATACACAATCAGTCTACCAAGGTCGATCACAATAACAAACAGTGACAGCAGATGACATCCTTAGCTCTCGTTACAACAACACAGCTGGCTGTCTCTCATTTCACAACACTGTTTCACAACTTGCAACTGCCTCTTGGCCAATCGTTTCCTCTTTAAATACTTCACAGATAATTTCTAGATGATTTGCAAATAAACCAGAACGCGAACAATCTCTCTCAGTCCAGAAGTAACTAGAAATTTCCATTTATCTAGGTTTGTTTGTTTCGGCAGACCCTTATCTGCCTGTTATCTTGGTCCGCAGGCTCTTGGTTTTCACACTGCCCTACTATCAGTTTATTTTGGTAAACAAGCCACGTGATCGTAGATAGAGGTTCGCGACAATATTATTTACATTTCCCTAAATTCAAAATGTTCCTCAGGATGCAGTTTTCTATTAATCTGTATGAAATTCTAAACATTGCTGTAAGGACAACTGCATATTAAGAGTACCCATTTACATTTTTTGTGTTTTGTTATTTGTATTGAAAAGCATTATAATGCTTACTTCTTACTGAAAACGCTTAGGAAAATAAAAACTATTAAATAGGTATGATTATTTTTTCCCTTCGTTGATATGACGAAGACAAGTATTTTACATAGGTACATGTCATTATTAGTTTAAAATGTGGGACATTTTGAAAATCGCCTGTAATTTAGACATAAACTGTCAATTCCTCAATAGCTATTGTAACTAGTAAGATGAAACTTGGTATAATTTCGTTCTTGATCGATCACAAAAATAAATGGTATAGCTTTGAAACAACTCTAACAAAAGATTAAGACTTTTCAATTTTCACCCTTAAGGCCCCCCTAAACCCACGTTTTTTGACATAGTTAATTACTCCACACCTTTCTGTACATATGATTCTTACTTAGTGAAGTGGATTTATATGTATTTTAATTATACGACAATATCTGTTATTTTAACTTGCTGTGGAGCCATTTATGAAATTTGGAATAAATGTAGGACTATTCCGCACAGGGAACCGCAAAATAGTATTTGTTTAGCGAATTTGTTGCAGCATATGTTGCAATGAATGTCATATTGTTATAGTGCATTTTAGGAGCCATTTGATTAAAATTTTGTATTTCTGAGTGTTTACTTAGCAAATTTTTAGTGCATATGTAAGTGCTTATTTTGCCCATTTTTAGTACCTTTTAGCCTGCCTATTTCACACATTTTTAGTGCCTATAAATCCGCTCCCTACACATAACTCACCCGTACATAATATCGATCACTGCATACACTGCAACGACCATTAGATCTGGCAACATGGGTGACTCATATGCACTCTAATACATTGATTTCCTAGTAAACAGATCCACTATCGAGCAGATTAACAGTTCAAATCCCTCTCCCCTTCAGTCGTCTCTTGTCTTCTTGTGCTGGGTGGACAGTACTCAGTGGCTGACGTGGACAGTAGTAGCAAAACATGCCTTCCAGTCACTGTGGTGAAATGTTCATGTACTCCTCACCCATTGCTATAGTATACCACAGGAAAGAAAGTTTCCGGTGCCTTAGACGCAGGGGGTTGCAGAAGATTCCCACACCCTCTCTGGATAGATTTATGACACCCATATCAGTACAGTTACATACCATTCAAAAACATTCTGACGGCTTCTACTTTTGTGAATTAATCTTCTCGGTTTTAGTGTACAGAGTGAATAGGGCGTATGTTTTTTAACGGTTCTACTCCTTGTGTAGCATGCGTTCTGTCACAAATTGGCTGTCCTTGTCCCACTGTGTAAGGGGGCGCATTCCTTTCAGAGACTTACTCACCTAATCTAGCTTTGTTCAAGGACTAATGGATTTGTGTCAGAAGAATTAAATTTAAACCAGTAATAGTGGGTTCACTCAGAATTGATATGGAATACCACTGATAAGGGGACTTAAAGAAAAATACTGTAGGAAACCAAATGTTCCAGCACACCTTACTCTAGTTTAAATTTAGATATTTATTTTAACCAATCTAATTGAGTCAATTTTGTGTTTAAAATTTGTTTTTCACATTAAGTGTGTGCAGGTTAGAGGTAAACAGCTGAACCGATTTTCTGTTCCATCAAGCAAAAATGAGAATGTTTATATCTTTTATGTATTTATATGAGTCACTATCATGGAGTATTTATAAAAAATAACATTTTAATTTGGGAATAAAAACGCAATATTTTGTATCACACATCAATGTCACGTTATGTACAACAGAATTAATATAATTTATTTACTCTTACCAGCCGTATTTCTGATTATGTTACATTTGCTAATTTTTAAAAATGGCATACAGATCCAGAGCAAAGAGGCCAGAGGGGATGGGTAGGGAGGGATGATGGACAACGATTTTGGATTTAGAAGAGTTGAAGATTCATAACTAACGCAGAAAAAAGCTGGACATTCTGCTAACTAGAATAAAATGGAATCAACTGTTGCTAAAGTAGTCTTGGTTTTTAGGTTATGGCTTACCCTCCAGATGAAAAACTACTTATTTCGGAGGTCGTAGTAGTAAAATGAGAAATTAACCAAACTTCACCTATTCTATATCCTGTTTTAGCAATTTCAGGGACTTGTCTGAA
>CM060953.1:47068647-47076147 GCA_030765055.1 Mantis religiosa
AATAGTTTTGTTGTAAGGAGAGCTGATCAGAACGTTGTATGTTACTGACATCGAACTTGGTAGATTGTGGTGTGAATGTGACGTAATGTTGTTACGTGAGAATTGAGCAGTGCATTTCTACGGAAATAAAGAACATTTAGGAATTCTGCAAATTGGATTTTTAATTCTACGAACCCACGAAGTCACAATATGTTCTTTCCAGCTCTATATATTTTCTTCTATTTTCTCCTGTAATTTATATTTGCCCAGTTCCTTTTGAATAGTTTCATTTCTTATTAAATCTCGTCTAGTACCTTCTATGACTCTCCTTAAGAACCTCAATTCCGCTGCCTGTATCTTACTCTTATCTCTTTCTTTTAATATCCAGGACTCACTTCCATACATGAGCACTGGAACGTTTTATAACATTTTAACTTTGTTTTCTTCCTTGATTAGTTCCTCAATGTTCTTGCTATAGTTCCACATATCTGCTGACATTTGTTTATTTTGTTTTCTATGTCTTTATCTAAGTCAAAGCTTACATCACAACCCAGACAGCTGAAATTCGAGAGCTGTTCCAGGCATTTATTTTCAATGCTTAATTTTGATCTTACAGGATGTTTTCCTCGATGTGCCATTATTTTAGTTTTCTTTGTGAATATATTTAGATTGTATTATTTTCCCAGTAAATACGTTTTATACATGTGACGTTGAAGGCTTTCTTGATTTTCTTGTATTAGTGCTATATCATCAGCACAGGGTATCATATTTAAGTTTTTATTCCTTCATCCACTTGCTTTTCCAAGTTTTTATGAAATCGTCCAAGTATATATGAAATAGTGTGGGAGAAATGCTACATCCCTGTCTTACTCCTTGATTTACTTTTATTTATTTTGCTTATCGTGCTTGTATTTATGATAATTTTTGTGTCTCTATTATTTCTACCATATGAGGGAATATCCCCTTTTGTAAATTATGTTCCGTAATATATTTCTATATATAGATTCAAATGCTTTTTCGAAGTCTACAGATGCTAAGTGAGTTTTTAAGTTGAGTTCTCGTGTTTTTTCTAAAACTCTCTTAATACTAAATGTTCCTCTTCTAAAATTGTTTTCTGTTATTGGCTTTAAACGATTATTTACAATTTTAGCATACAACTTGTAAACTACGTTTAACAGACTTATTCCTCTATAGTTATTAGGGTAATTTCTTTGCCTCTTTTTAAAATGGTATCACTTCAGCTACTTTCCATGATTCAGGAATCCTATATCCTTTCCAACACTCGTTGTATTGAATTGAATTACTTGTAAAAATTCCAAAATGTTACAATTTGCAACTTTTGGCTACATTTATTTGTCTTTATGTTGTTGCTACCTTGGCTTACATGAGACCCTGGTCTTCTGCCCTGCCAGGTAGCTCTTAACGTCCATGCCTCCTTGTTACTTTATTAGCCCCATTCTTCCCCCTCATCTTCCTTTCTTATATTCATTACATTTCTGGCCCATTTTTCTTTTACTTTCTGCAAGAATTCACCAATACTTCTTATCTTCTTTTCCTCCTTAATGCAGGAAAAAAGTTTCCTCTTTTGTTCGCTTTATTGTTAATTATACTTATAGCACTCACCTTCGAATAGTGTTCGGTAATCACATGGTTAATATTATAGGAATTTATTTAATATTCGGTAACCCAAAACTAAGCTAAGCTAAGATAACCTTATCTAAACTGACATAACATAACCTAACCTAACCTAAACTAACCTAATCATATTGTTTTAATGATATTTAACTGCTGCACTCGGTATTACAGAGGCTGGGAACTGAAAAAGTAAGCAATGAAAAGAGTTCGGGAAAGTAAACGTTCCAGAACTAATTTAGGAGTGCCTCCCTGGTATTGGCCATTTAAAAACACTGATACAATCCTGGAAAAAAGCTTCTGAAAGCCTCACTTGCATTGCTATGCTGACGACCTCGGCCACCTCCACAAATTAAGCTAAGCTAAGTGGGTATAATCTGTTCGTTTTAAGAATAAAGTAAATGTCAAGGAAGCACGTGCCGTGAATTATGCGTATTGGCTGGTGGGCTTTACTATACAATATACTTCCGCAGTTAATTAAGCTTCTAGATTTACCTGCTTTCAATAAACTATTCAAGTTGTTCTAATATAAAATTGACATTATAAAGTAATTACAGTAAGAACAATGACTATGAAGACTTCAAAAATGCACTGGTTGATGTAACAACAAAGATGGCAGTTAAACTCCGGTGACGACATTGCTGTTGACGTGCGCATGCGCAGATATTACTGTCGCGAACCCATTATTGCGATAGCGCGTCCAGTGCACACAATGGGAGAGATAGCGCAGCGCGGAGATAAAAGGCTTGTCGAAACAGATAAAGTTAGGTAACTGGAAGTTTCTAGTGCTACCTTGTTCTTTATAGACATATGAGTAGCGGTATTTAAGGAAGCCGCGACTCGCAGTAGAAGTGGTGATTGGAATCGTGCAGCTATGTTTTGAAAGTGAACTCTTTGTTTGTGGGTGTGGCAGACGAACTTGAAGGCTGTATTTGTGTATGTTACGTAATTCTGCTACTGTAAGGCTTGACCAAAGTGTCTTTCTGTGGAAAAAGAGCATTTTGAATTTCTAAAAATTGGATTTTTAATCTCACGAATCCACAAAGTCACATTGTGTTAACCAAAGTCGTTCTAGAGGCGGAGTTTATTCCGGAATGCGTAGTAATACTTTATTCTAACAGAGAACAGATTATAGCTCCCACTGGAAGATAAATTGAAAATAAATCTGCCTTTAATTCATCATAAGGACCTCGGCCATGCAAGCTGAAACAAATAGAATCGGTACTCCGTCCTTAAAATGAAAGACAAAGGCAATGTCTCAGCTTCTCCTCAGTGAAAATATTTCTGTAATTATATTTTTGCTTCTTTAACCAGTCAACGTTCAAACAATTAAATCTGGGATAGTTTAGATGTGAAACTGTGAACAGTTTGAAAATTATTATGTGTTTCAAATGGCAAGGTGTTTGTCCTTGAGCGCTACTAGGTGAGCAACTAATGGGAGTCCTGCTGTGTTGTCGTATTGCATTCCCGCTAAGTGGTGTGTGACGAGCGCCAACCTAATCAATCTGTATGAAATACTATTCGCGCTAAGACAAAAATTCAGAATTTGCCAAAACTGATCCATGTGGAAGGTAGAGAGTAATGTATCTAACATAACCATGAAAACCCCATATTTTTAGCTAAAATAGTTTTTCTGGGACAAATAAATAAACCACTATTACCTGTATTATAACAATAAATCGCGACGTAAACACTGTATGAATTTGGCATGTATGCGTGTACGTATATTTGTAATTACTCAGAACTGAAACGTAAACGTTTGACATGACGTAATAAAAGAATTACTTTGATTAATCCAAATCAAGCCAAAGGAAACAATAAATTTCCTGCTGTCCTGGCAGAACGTGTCTGATCACATTATATCTCGGTTTATGAATGGTTCGTAATCTGTGTTTACTCTAGAGAGTTCAAAGTGGTTGGTGTATATGTATGTACAAACATATACTTTTTATTACTCAGAACTGAAATTTAAACTACTGACATGACGTCATAAAAGAATTACTGTGAATAAGTAAAGGTGTTAAATTCGAGAAAGTACAAACACTTCATTTCCTGTTAGCCTGTGGAATTCTGTATGCTTATATTTATGAATGAATGCTGGATAAGAAGTGTTTATTTACTCTAGAGAGTTCAGATCAATATCATTCAGTTGTGCCTTACACAACAGTAGAGTAAGAGCTAAATAGTGCAATGACTTCTTGCGGTGAGTTTAATGGCAAATCAAAAAGGCAGGTATTGCAAGGTCAGGCTCGAAATATTATTTTTAAGGTCTACACGTTCTTCAAAAAATTTTCGGAAACAGAAACTAAAGATGAGTTATTGCAAAGAGTACTTCCGTTTAAAAACACGGAAAAAGTGTATCAGCTGAATCAACTTGCAAATGAAACGGGACACGAGGTAATACGCCTTCCATCTTAGCTACCGTTACCAAAATAATCCAATTGAGTTGGTGTGGACTCAAATAAAAAGGGGGACTGCAAAAATAAATAATACTCTTAAACTGACCGACGTTAAACGACTTGTTCACGAAGAAAATGACAGGGTAGCACAACAGGACTGGGGAAACTGCACAAGGCATGCAGAAAGCCTTCAATAAGACGATTTTAAGAAACATATAGCACGTGACGAGATTTTGGAACCTATAATCATAAATTTGCAAGACTCAGACGATGAAAACAGTGACAATGACAAATTGTCTCATAACGGAAGTGATATTGACAGGGATATGGATGAGCCACTGACAGTTCCATTGGATTAGAAAAACAGGTAATTCATAAACTATAATTATAGTTATTGCATTTTAAAATACACATAATTTACGAAAATGCTTTTTCCAATTTTGATTTTGGCAACTGCATCATTGTAAAACTTTGTAAATTATAATTTGCTTACCCTTACGTCTGCGCCAAGCAGACCTGTATGTTGTATGAGTGTGCGAGAGAGAGAGAGAGGGAAATATAAAAGGAGTGGGGTAACAAGCTGGCAACGCTGAGTGTGAAACGGCATCTGATTAGCTGGACTCCTGAACCCTTCCCATTTGAAACACGTAATAGTCTATCATAAAGGGCAACTTTATGTTTGAAGTAATTAATAATCATGTTGCAATAATATTCTGTATATTTTATTTCTATGTTTATAGACATTTTACACAATCTTTAACAGATATATTCAATTTATGAAGTGAAATATACTACATTTGAATTAAAATACTGACTACTGTTATCACACACTTCACACGTAAAGGCGACGCTGTTGAGAAAACTCTCTGTAAAGCTTCACTATGCATTCTGGCATTTGGTGTAAATATCTACGGTCAGTAAATGCCTGTTTTAAAATGTATTATCTATCTGCATCATAGAATCACTCACAGGAATGCACATACGCGTACCATATACGAATCCTTTCTAAAAGTGAATTGATTCAGGACTCCATAAGAATCCACTGAAGCCTTAATATCAAATTCCTGGTTTGAAAGCAGTGTTCTCCGGCGAGTAAGAAAGTAAACCTAGAAATTAATATTAATATCCAGAGACTCGGTTTGCCTGTTTACACAGAAACCACTTGCTGGTGGCTTGCATGATGGCACTACTCAGTAAATTTGAATATCTGGAAAGACTGAAGAGTCACGAAGCGTTCATTGAAACCAGGCAGCGTCTTACCACGAGAAAATAACTCTGGCAAGCACGCAGATGGTGTAGGCGAATAAAAAAGGGAGAAATGTCTGAGAAGGGACATTCGTGCGCAGTAAAGTTGTGCTCGTGACAGGCAACATGTTGATGTGAAAGTGGGCTAGGCAGCACCACTGTTTCCATGACGACCAAAACAGAAATAATTAATGATAGACTAGTTAGTGGAGCCTGCTTTCTGTAAATCCTGTGGGGATACGCGATGCTAATTAAAGGAGACTACTTGTAGTTGTGTTTGCGACTCGTTATGTCATGCATGTAGGCATGCTCTGTTGAAATACCGAAAAGGGCAGCTCTTCAATTTTTCTTCATCCTCGTTCGCTTGCTTAGCGCCACCAAAACTACGTTTTCTGTGCCACGTTGTTTGCTCTGCGCGACAAAAGAGAGATGCGCAGATAAACAAAATCAAAAGTAAAGCGAATGAAAAAGAAAATTAAAGGAACTTGTTTATCAGAAACAATTGAAATTCTAATGCTCTTGCGTTGGTATAGAATTGATTTCAGCTTCAGTGAACCCTACTATCATTTGTTCATTCTTTTGGGGGAACTATATAGGTTGTAAATAAATACAAAAGTGTTGCCAATTAGCACATAAATTAATTTGATCTACATAAAACAGCGTCCATGAATTTAGAGTAATCAGAAACAAAGCAACTGCTGGATGACTCTAAAAGGAAAAAATTGAATCCTCATTTTACAAGTTGTAACGGTATTCTTTCTTAATTTCAATATCCCAAAGCTAATGTAGTTAATTTTTAGAGCTATACAGAATTAAATATTTCAGGAAATAACCAGGCCACATATTTCCTGAAAGAAATAGCTTTTCCAATACTCTTTGCATATAAAAGGTGCAACGGTTAATGTGTTGCAAATGGGAATGACTGAAGATGTTGTGATGATTTATTTCTAACGTTTGTGAAGATCTTGCAGTTTAATCCTGTAGATTCCTCGGCATCTCTAGAGCTAGAAAGCTTACCTCTGGTTGTGGTCGCGGAGTATAGGCAGTTGATATTGCTATTGCTGGAGAATGAACATAATTCTTCTCTTTAAACAATGTAGATTTTATTCCAGCGATACAATTTCAAATTCTCATACAATTTTAGATGATGAAATTACTGTCTTTTAACAAACAATGGTTGTTACATCGATGAACTACGAGGGCTGTTCAATAAAGAATGATCACAACTTTTTTTGAAAACGTACCTTTACTCATCCTCATAATTTTGATGGTCCTTCTCAAAATAGTCTCCCCTGAATTCGATGCACTTTTCCTAGCGTTTCTGCCAGTCTTCAAAGACATGCTACAAACCATTTTTGAGAGATCCTTAAAAATCGCCTCCGCAGCCTTCACCACTGCTTCTGATGATGGATAATGCCGACCACGAAGGCGTTTCTTCAAGTTAAAGAATAGAAAAAGGTCACATGGGGCTAAATCCGGACTATAGGGAGGGTTACAGATGCACATTATATTAATTTTTGCAAGATATTCAACAACAACATTGGCAACATGCGGCCGCGCATTATTGTGATGCAGCATCCAGTCTGCTTCACGGAAATGTGGTCTTTTGCGCCTGATATGGACTTGCAATGTTTTCAGGACATCCCTGTAGTATTGTCCAGTGGCTGATGTGTGTGCAGGTACAATATGCTGATAAACCATTCCATGAATATCAAAGAATGAGATGAGCATAACTTTTCCAGCAGAAGCTACCACTTTTGCTTTTTGGGAGTTGGTGATGAAGGAGATTTCCACACTGGGCTTTGCTGTTTGCTCTCAGGAACAAAACGATGTAGCCAAGTTTCATCAGCAGTGATTACGTTTGAAATAAACTCTGGATCTTCCTCTAACATCAACTTTAACTGCATGTTAGCTCCATTGCAGCGATAGGCGATACTGAACATGTGTGAACTTGTCTGGTTCTCACAGGCGGGAACCAGGAGTACCAACAATGAAACAACTACGGCGTGTTTGTTTCACATTAAGCTAACCTAATATATTAATATTGAATTTTAGTGCGAAAGATTATGACGGCAAAAAATTATGATCATTCTTTATAGAACAGCCCTCGTATTTCTCTCATGCACACTTATTAGTGCAACATAATTAGACTGACACAAAATTGTTTCTACGCAATCTCAGAGCGACACAAATACACGTCTTACTCCTAAGGAAGTTGCTTGCAGAAGAAAGCTAATTGCAGATA
>CM060953.1:47078647-47268818 GCA_030765055.1 Mantis religiosa
CATCATCATCATCATCATCATCATCATCATCATCATCATCATCATCATCATCATCATCATCATCATCATCATCATCATCATCATCATCATCATCATCATCATCATCATCATCATCATCATCATCATCATCATCATCATCATCATCATCATCATCATCATCATCATCATCATCATCATCATCATCATCATCATCATCATCATCATCATCATCATCATCATCATCATCATCATCATCATCATCATCATCATCATCATCATCATCATCATCATCATCATTATTATTATTATTATTATTATTATTGTTATTATTGTTATCATTATTAATAATAGTTTATACACATGCGGTATAAAGCGAAAATTTCTGATGAAGTTGATATGTGGAAACTTATTGAACTTTGATAGAAGAGTAATAAAATTAATAGTGTCTTCAAATAAGTTTTAGTTCGAAAGCACTTTAGTCTATGAAACAGAAATACCTGTCCTATACTCTCCTTTGGTTTGAAGATAGAACCAGCATAAGTGATGCAGAAATGAAGTTCTTGCGGTGCTACTAAATGGATTCTATAGACCAATAACCGTTTCTTTATTATTTATTCCTTTAGCTCTAATGGTCGTATCGTCGGCCGTTCTCCTTTGGATCATAATATCGAAGGTGTTAACTCGTATTCGTTGGGTTTTTTTAATAATTAGATCACGCACACATTCGCACTCTCATTCACACTTCCAGACTCTGGGGAAGATGAGAAATTATCTTGATCGGAGAAAAAACCCCACTCCCACTGCCGGAATCGAATCCAGGACCCCTAATCACAGCAGTCAGGCGCTTTACCAACTGAGCTATCGGGCCAGCCACCAATAAACTTGTTTGCTTCCAGTTCTGAAATATATGCAACATTATCAGAACAACTGGAGCTAGTCGACCGTCAAAAAGAACAAATTTATGTAATTTTTTTTAGTGAGAGGCCTGACAGCCTACGTTCTGGAACAGAAGAAGATAATAAAATATATGTTAACTCCGTAACGCAAATATTAAAGCTATGCTTTTCAATATTTACAACAGTTGTAGTCTAGATTTGACACTTAAGCACATTTTATTAATCTATATATTATTTGTATGAATGTCTTTGTGTGCTTCCGTAATGAACTGAATCGTATTATCAATGGTACCTTGCCCGCCTCGGTAGCGTAGATGGTAGCATATCTGCCTCACGTTCAAGAGGTCCCGAGTTCGAATCTCATTAGGGTGAGTTATCTAGATAAGGTTTTTCCGGGGGGTCTCCCTTATCCTGAAAGACGAAGTTCGGGTAACTCCAAACTCTATGGACCCTGACTTATTTGAGCATCATTTCACCCCTTCATCGTCCGAAATGACTAAACACTGGAGGACGTAAATTACAAGAAATGGAATGTTGTTCTTGTGAAGGCCTTATTTATAAGAGTATCCATAAAAGCAAATCCTTAGAGGCAAGATCTGGAGATATTAGTGGCATTTATTGGATTTCCTTGGTCTTATTCACCTATTCAGAAATTGCTTGGCTGAATAAATCGTGCTACTTGAGCAGAAGTTCCATGTTGCAGAAAACCGAATTCATCAGTGTTGTCCAAACAATACATGCATAGTTACGAGGGCCCTTCAATAAATAACCGAACTAATTTAATTGTATTTAAACAAACCGCCCTGGAGCGCCATGGTTGCTAGCGGTGGAAAGGTGAATCCTTCCTCTAGCAGTGCTGTGAGTGCCAGACATGCAGAATCAATCAGTTGGGGGTTAGAACCCGATATGTGATGGCGTGTTTACTGTACCCAACATGGAACTGAAATTGTAGCAACGGGCATCAATAAAGTTTTTTGTTCTGTTAGACAAAACTCCTACAGAAACCTTTGAAATTGTGTAGAAAGCATACAAGGACTATGATTTAGGCAAAACACAAGTCTCTGAGTGGTATAAACGTTTCAAAAGGGGTCATGAAGACCTTCAAGGTTCTCCGCGCCCTGGAAGACACTGACGCAAATGTGCGAGAAGATCGTCGCATAACAATTTCGAAAGTTGCAGATATAATGCATTTGTCTGTTGGAACTGTAGACGACATAATTCGCAATGATCTTGGCTATCGAAAAGTTGCAGCGCAATGGGTAGCGCACGTGCTGAAGGACTAACAGAAGGCTCTTCGCGTCATGCCGTGTCAAGAATGGCTCGGAAGGTTACGACGGGAGCCAGACTTTCTGAATAGGGTCATCACTTGTGACGAGAGTTGACTCCACCATTACGACCCATTAACAAAACAGTAGAGTTCGCAGTGGATACATTCATCGAGCCCTAGGCCTAAGAAAGCAAACGTTCAGAAAAGTGTAGGAAAGGTCATGCATCTCGTATTCTTTGACAAACAGGATATTCTGTATTATCATGTTGTAACTAATCAACGCACAGTAACTGCTGCTTACTATTGGGACATACTGAAGGGGCCACTGAACAAAAAATCGCCAAAAAGCGACCAGATCTCTCAAGGAGAGGATGGATCTTGCATCAGGATAATGCCCCTGCTCATCGAGCTCGTGCAACTCAAGATGTCATCGCAGGAATGGGCATTGAGATTATGTTTCATCCACCTTATTCTCCGGATCTCGCACCACGCGATTTTCACCTCTTCCCTAAACTGAAAAAGGACCTGCGTGTTTGACATTTTCAAAGTGAAGGAGTTGAACAATGGGTATCCTGAACAGACTGTCCAAAAATGGGTTCAACGAATGTTTTGAACAATGGGCCAAACATTTGAATATAATTGTATTTCATCAGGGGGAGAATACTTCGAAATTGTGTAGGTAATTGTTAGTGAAATAAAGCCATTATCTGTTAATTAAAAACTTAATTCGGTTATTTATTGAAGGATCCTCGTACATGCCTGATTTTATGTCCCTCTGTATTGTACTGTACTGTTTCTTTGAAACACGAGGTATTCTTGATTAATTCTGGACTGAATGAAGAGCATGTAGAGATTATAACAAAAGGAGTGTTCTCACGCCTTACCTGGACTCAAGTAGGCATGATAAAAGTGTATCTCATACGCTGTATGGATAGTGGATCTCGTACGTTGTAAAACACATGCAGTAAAGTTGGCTGCATGAATATGGGTAATATCCCTTAGTGTTGTGTTAATGTAGGCCGGCATCAAGGGATGCTGTTTGTGGCAGTGTTGACTGTATGGGTTATTCAGAAGTTAGGCTTTTGGGAACAGGGAGATGGGCTTTGCGTGACTCTGTCCACTGTACCAGGCAGTGCACCCCACACTCCCCACGTGCTTGCTCTTTTCCACTCCAGCCACACTTTAGCGAAAAAGGGAGTGAACGGAACAATATGGTCGTACTTTGGATACCGATTTCAAAGGACTCATCGAAACGTTGTAAACCCAGTAAATTCAGATTATATAGGGCTTTGTTATGGTGCTCCACGCTTCTTATAACAGGAGCATGCTTTTTAGCATTTAATGAAGTTCAAAAGCATGAACGTAGATTTTTACGACGGTGTCTCGCTTTATACAACGGATGTTTGATGGGTCGTAAACTCGACGTATAGCCATTTTGTAACTCGAGCCGCTTTTGAAGCCATAAAGCCAAGGAATCGGTGGGCAATAATACAATAGTGTTTCTTAATAACAACATTCATTTGTTTAAGTTTTGACTCATGTCCGTTAACAAAATAATTTAATTATCATTTTTATGCTGACGTTTCATTGGTACTATTGTTTTTATAAAATAAAATTTCCGTTGAGTATCTTTAAGGTAGAAGAAACGTGCTCCTTCCAGTGATTTTATCATTTTATATTTCTTGTACTGTAATTTTATTTTGTAGAGCGAATCATTT
Organism: Mantis religiosa; assembly: GCA_030765055.1. NCBI lineage: Eukaryota > Metazoa > Arthropoda > Insecta > Mantodea > Mantidae > Mantis > Mantis religiosa. The sequence continues at coordinate 47,082,508 of CM060953.1, forward strand.
TCATTACGTATTCTTTTCTCAAATAGCAAGTCGTTTTTTATCTTTTGGCCATGCAAAGAGAATGAAATTGGAAAGACGTCATAGTGACAAGCTCTTTAAAGGTTCGACTACTACTTGGTTGGAATTATGCATTATATGAATATTGCATTTTGGTGTGGGATTTCTCTTGGGGTGACCTTTTGGTGTGGTATGGCAGGATGGTTAAGGGCTGTGTGTCGGTGAGCAGGTCCAGCAGTTATCACCAGACAAAAGTCCTGCTTCAATTTCCTGTGGATTATAATTAATTAGAGCCAACTGAAAAATTCAATGCCACGGCCGGGATTTGAACCACGGATCTTTTGGTTTCCTTCCAGACTCTCTAACCCCTTGAGCTACCATGGCCAACGTGCCGTCCTGACATTAAATTCTCCAATTGACTCATATTTTCCCGGTAGACTACTTAGAGTTCTTATATTTGAGATAAACATTTGTGGCGACTTACTATTGTAAGTACTTAAATACCAGGATTTTTATCGCTGAATATTTTTAATGTAAATTTTTATTGATGAATTAATCCTTAAATAATTAATCCTTTTAAATACATTACTCCGGTATATGGCTGATTTTAATTAATTAGAGCCAACTGAAAAATTCAACGCCACGGCCGGGATTTGAACCACGGATCTCCTGGTTTCCATCCAGTCGCTCTAAACTTAATTAATTAGAGCCAACTGAAACATTCAATGCCACGACCGGAATTTGAACCATGGATCTCGTGGTTTCCATCCAGTCGCTCTAAATCACCCATCTAAGCCCAGGGTATAAGGCCGGTGCCCACACAGTATCGCGAGGAAGCTGAGGACTTACGCTAGGTAAGCGGCCCTGGTCACGAAAAACAACATTCCGACTGGGGTACGTCGAGATGCTGACCACATCTCCTCCCCGTATCGGTTGGATGATTGCCCACCTCTGCCATGCGTAAGTGGGCGTGAGACCAGCAGTCGGGTTGGTAGGGCTTAGCCCTCTTAGGGCTGTCGCGATAAGGTTTATTTAATTTATTAATTAATATATAATATGCTGTGAAAGATCAGCATTGGATTAATTTAGGCTAATTTCAGCTCTTTCCTGATTGTCATAAGATGTTCCTTAGATGATGGTGATGACAATATTTTTCTACTTGTAATCAATTAAAACATTTAAATAAACTACGTATTGGATTAAATTAGTGTCACTTACCAAGGATTTGCTCTTATGGATTTCAAACTTTTGCCAATATATCGTGGTTTCATAGTAAAAATTGTACTAAAAACAACTTAACGCAAAGAGCTGGAAGTTTTGTAAGGTTCTCAACGGAGCTCTGAACTGCGACGTAAGAAAAATATTTCCCAGTGACAAATCCATTCTTTGTAACCTGCCATGGCGTCATTTTTTTATGGCCAGCGGGTGTTAACTGTCAGATAAGGTGAGATGAAGTGCCAGGATGGGTCAATAGTCTCGGATGACGTTACAATGTGCCTGTCCACTAGGTCTAATCCTCGGGCAATTCGAGGAGAGTGTGAGAGATTGATGGAAGTCATGTATCCGTCAGTAGGATCTGTAATGGTAAAACCGAGGAGTTGGTTTATACAAAGACATCTCACATGCACCTTTTTATAAATGTTGAAATACATTTTCTGTTTACTTTTATTCCACCAAAGCTGTATGTGTCAGATATGCCTATTGAGAGAATATGGTCACAAACCAGTGTATAAGATTTAGAGAGAATAGATGGTTTTAGGCCTTGGAAAAACAATGCAAACTATCATGTGATACTTCCACCTAGGACCAAAATCAGCTTGAAGGTTTGGTTAACATAAAGAAGGAAGCTACAAATACTACAATATTGGTATGTTCTTAAACAAACACCTAATCAAGAAACCTTTTTCCAAACAGCACCAATAACTTTGAGCAGTCACGGACAAATAAAGAGATATACTGCATATATTTGTGAAGAAAAATTAAAAAATGAAAGAAAAAACTATATAATTAATTCTATCATACAATTGGATGATACTATACTATAAATACGTAAAATTTGAAGCTATTAACAGTGAAGTAAACAAATACGAGGCATGTTTTTTTTAAGTCATTGCCGTTTTGGAATTTAAAAACGGCGTGCATAGATATCACAATAATTTTATTTTTACATGAAAGCCTGTACCTTAGTCTACTTTTCTACATAATTTCCGTGAATATTGAGGCACTTGTCATAACGTGGCACCAGTTTTTGTATACCCTACTTATAAAATTCTGCCGCCTGACGTGTTAACCACTGTATCACAACTGTTTTGATTTCGTTATCGTCTTGAAGACACTGACCGCCAAAATGTTTCTTCAAGTGCAGGAACAAATGGTAGTCGCTGGGCGCCAGATCAGGGCTGTATGGAGGATGATCTAAAGTTTCTCATTGAAAAGATTTGATGAGATCATTGGTCCGATTAGCCACATGTGGACGGGCACTGTCATGCAGTAAAACGATACCCTTACTCAACTTGCACGTCTTTTGTCCTGGAGTGCACGGCGTAGAGTGTTCATGTCCCACAATAAGACGCTGCATTGATTGTCTCATTACGAGGCAGAAACTCCACTAGCAATACTCGTTTTATGTCCCAAAAAACTGTGCACGATTTTCCAGGCAGAAATTGTTTGTTTAAACTTCACTTTTGTGGGTGATGATGAATGTCGCCATTCCATGGATTGTTGTTTCGATTTTGGTGTGACGTAGGCCAACCATGTTTCGTCGCCAGTAACAATTTGGTCTTAAAATTCTTCACCTTCATTGTGGTACCGCTCAAGGAAAGTCAATGCACTGCATAAACGTTGGCTTTTGTGCAAATCCGTCAACATTTTCGGAACCCAAAGTGAACACAAGTTCCGGTACTTCAAGTTCTCGGTCACAATGCGATACAAAACACTACAAGAATATTGAGGAAAATAGTCACACAATGATGAAATTGTAAAGCGTCTGTTTTCTTTCTCCTTTTCGTCCACTTTCTGCACCAAATCTTCAGTAACTACCGAAGGTTGTCCACTACGTTCTTCATCATGCACATTTGTGCGGCCATCTTTAAATGCTCTTACCTATTTCCTTACCATTCCATAACTCAAAATATTTTGTCCGTAAACTTCACAGATCTCACGATGAATATCGATCGGTTTTATGCCTTTAGCACTAAGAAATCATATAACCCGTACTTCACAATCGGTGGGACTCACGATTGTCGGAGGCATTTTAAACACTCAGTAGCCAACGTATACAATGAAGAATCAGACTGTAATGACGTCAGTGCGTAGACAAGAGAAGTAGTTAACCAACGCGCATGCGCGGAACGCCGACCGTAGCGCCGCGGTGGCGGAATCGCAAAACGGTACTGACTTAAAAAACATGCTACGTATATACAAATATAACAATTTGTAGCTTTAAACTTCACTTATCTTATAAGAAATGATTATACTTTTCTGATAAATTGTCCTGGATCGCGATTTCATGTAAAAGTTTTACACATCTTCAGCCGGAAACAACAAAGCTGTCGCCATCGTTACGAACGCTAGATGTTAGTGTGTTCTTGTTAGTTCCCGCAGGGGAGTGGATCCGCCCCTTCGGCTACCGTGGTGTTGGCGCTGTGGACCCTTAGCACTCATGGTACCTCTGACATTACTAGAGGAACCTCGGGACGAACTGCCGAGCCCCTCCCGTCTGCGAGTTGTTCGGATTGGGTTGGACTCGAAGGGACAGTACCTTTCCAACACCCGCGGGAAATCGGGTACCTCCGGCCAGGCCTTGGCCGCCAGGAGGGGGTGGAGGGTTGCCTCATAAGTCCCGGGTACTAGCCTGCAGAGCTAGTAGAAGGTGTGCTAGATCACCAGGCGGCCCAATGAGGTTATTCGGAAGACTTCCCTGCAGAGTTGACACGCGTAAGTGGTGTATCCATTTCCATCCCGTTTTGACGTTGTTGTTAATGGGGGGGGGGGGGATTTTTAGGAAACCAGGTATTGCCCTATGGAAGGAGCCACGGAGTTTTCCATCACTCCCGGATAGAAGGAGGCCAGGAATTTCGGACTCTTGGGTAGATCATCTGCGCTTAAATGTTCTTGTTAGTACTACCAAAATCTGAAAATAAGCCAAATTTAAAAACAGAATCGACTGCCGGTATTTCAAAATTCATTACGCGATGTTTGCTTTTTAAAATAAATATCTTTTTCCAAACCATTAAATGTATCGGACCATTTAATTGTTTTAATATTTTAACCTCTGGATTTATTTCATGGTTAAATGACCAAAAATGATCTGCTACGGCCGATTTGGCAGTCTGTTTACACTTAATGTTACGAAAATGTTCTTTCGTTCTGGTTTCTAAATTACGTTTTGTCTTTGCAATATAAACTTTATCAAAATGGAAACAATTAAAGTCTTAAATACCAGATTTTCTCTTATTATAAATTTTATCTTTTTTAGAGAAATGCAGTAAAATTTTAATACTATATTTATTTTTAGGAACTAAAGTTATACAAGCTCTTTAAAAATTTCTTGAAAATGTTTATTTAACCAAGGATGGTAAGTAATGTTTTTAAAATTATAATCGTCTTTCAGTTTTAAGGGTAGAAATATCGCCTACCATTTCTTGATATTTAAATTTTTCAATCCGTTTATTTTTAAAGTCTTTATTAAAACCATTAATCAAAGCAGTATTAATAATATGTTTATATTCTTTGTTAAATTCGTCTTTATTAATCTGTAAATTGCAATATTGAAAACAGCAAATTTATGTGAAAAAGGGTTAAAACTTTTATTTTCTATATAATTATCAATATGAATAGACTTCCTGTAAATACCAAAGTTTAATTTATTATTATTTCTTATTATGTTTAAATCTAGAAAAGGAACAAATCTATTAATTTCAGTCTCTGATGTAAATTTTATAGTTTTACCTTGAAAATTTAGTAATTTTAAAGCATCGTTTGTGAGTATCATCATTTATCATAAGTAAAGTTTTAGGTTACAAATTGTTATATTTGTGTATACTATACTATAACTTGAACATAATAAAAGAGGTGAAACTCACATTTCTAGATTACTTAATTCAAGAATCGCTTTTCTATAATTAACTAAAATGTTTCAGAACCTACGTTTTTAACCTATCTTCTAGTTCCATCAAAGCTCTCACTAAAAATCACATTTAATAATAATTTATTTCGGTATTTAAACATTTGACAACTTTCAAGGAACGCAACAGAACAAATTTAATATTCACGTGTTTGAATGAAAATGATGTACATATTAATATTCTTATTGCCTTTGGGAATTACAACGAAAAGCAAGAAATATATGCAAAGTTATGCCATTTTTCTTCTGATTTCCATTATATTGAAGTACATTTGACTGCAGTATTGTACTACTTTGCTACTAGTGATAATTACAAGCTTCTATTCGGGCTACATCTGGCACGTTTTCTGAAGCGTGTATTACAAACTTCAGTTACTTAAGCAACGTTTCCTTAGGCCTGGGTACGATGTAACAAATCTCTAAGTGTTCAAAGTTTTCTTTATGTCAAGAATTATGCAACGCACCATGTTCCCAAAGTTGGCAACTATACTCTAAGTTAGAACTTAATGTGTTGTAGAAGAAGAAATTTGGTTTTTAAAATGTATGTTCTAGAATTTTATTGATAAATATTTCTAATTTAGTTAATTTTACTCCGCGGATCTTATAACAATGCAATTCAAAACTATTTAAAAGAATTGATACAGCTTATGTCGAAGATTTACGTAAAAGCTTAAAATTAATCCACTGTGAAAGTGTACTTTCTTTAATCTGCTACTAAATGTGCTGTTCAAGTTCATATTTTTGATCTACTTTATACTAATTCAGATAAATCTTCACAGAAATGATTAAGCTACTCAAGTTGTTGGAGATGTAAAAGAATTTAGGACTTTAAACAAGTAAATGTTTATATATGCTGTTGTTAAATTCTCTATATTTTAAGATATGGCGTGAAACAATTGAATGGTCGGTTCTTGTACTGCGTGCCCCTACAGAGGGAGAGAGAAAGGGGAGGAAAGAGAGAGAATATCTACATAGAATGCATCTAGGGTTTGTTGAGCTTATGCCATGCCTGAGCAGTTTCTGGCTAATTGAAAACCTCAAGTTCAACTTAAAAATTCAGATAATTACACAGTTTACTGTCATTATTATTCCCTCAACTACACTAATTATTCATAAATTGCCTGAACTGGAGCTAGCAAAAATCAGACGATGGTTAACATTTAGCCATTATGAAGAAACTAATAAACGCTTTGATGGATAGAGTCAACATGAAAAATTCAATGCCATGGCCGGGATTTGAACCACGGATCTACTGGTTTCCGTCCAGTCGCTCTTAACCTTTGAGCTACCATGGTCAACGTGCCTTCCTGACATTAAATTCTCCAGTTGACTCATATTTCCCCGGTAGACCACTAGGGGCTCTCGCATCCGAGATACACCGTTCGTGGCGACTTACTATTGTAAGTACTTAAGTCCCAGGCTTCATCATTTAACTCTTATTATTTTAGTTAATTGATGGAAATTAATCATTTCTCCACACTAGCCGTATATAGGCTAAGATATTTGATGGATAGAGTCAACATGAAAAATTCAATGCCATGGCCGGGATTTGAACCACGGATCTACTGGTTTCCGTCCAGTCGCTCTTAACCTTTGAGCTACCATGGTCAACGTGCCTTCCTGACATTAAATTCTCCAGTTGACTCATATTTCCCCGGTAGACCACTAGGGGCTCTCGCATCCGAGATACACCGTTCGTGGCGACTTACTATTGTAAGTACTTAAGTCCCAGGCTTCATCATTTAACTCTTATTATTTTAGTTAATTGATGGAAATTAATCATTTCTCCACACTAGCCGTATATAGGCTAAGATATTTGATGGATAGAGTCAACATGAAAAATTCAATGCCATGGCCGGGATTTGAACCACGGATCTACTGGTTTCTGTCCAGTCGCTCTTAACCTTTGAGCTACCATGGTCAACGTGCCTTCCTGACATTAAATTCTCCAGTTGACTCATATTTCCCCGGTAGACCACTAGGGGCTCTCGCATCCGAGATACACCGTTCGTGGCGACTTACTATTGTAAGTACTTAAGTCCCAGGCTTCATCATTTAACTCTTATTATTTTAGTTAATTGATGGAAATTAATCATTTCTCCACACTAGCCGTATATAGGCTAAGATATTTGATGGATAGAGTCAACATGAAAAATTCAATGCCATGGCCGGGATTTGAACCACGGATCTACTGGTTTCCGTCCAGTCGCTCTTAACCTTTGAGCTACCATGGTCAACGTGCCTTCCTGACATTAAATTCTCCAGTTGACTCATATTTCCCCGGTAGACCACTAGGGGCTCTCGCATCCGAGATACACCGTTCGTGGCGACTTACTATTGTAAGTACTTAAGTCCCAGGCTTCATCATTTAACTCTTATTATTTTAGTTAATTGATGGAAATTAATCATTTCTCCACACTAGCCGTATATAGGCTAAGATATTTGATGGATAGAGTCAACATGAAAAATTCAATGCCATGGCCGGGATTTGAACCACGGATCTACTGGTTTCCGTCCAGTCGCTCTTAACCTTTGAGCTACCATGGTCAACGTGCCTTCCTGACATTAAATTCTCCAGTTGACTCATATTTCCCCGGTAGACCACTAGGGGCTCTCGCATCCGAGATACACCGTTCGTGGCGACTTACTATTGTAAGTACTTAAGTCCCAGGCTTCATCATTTAACTCTTATTATTTTAGTTAATTGATGGAAATTAATCATTTCTCCACACTAGCCGTATATAGGCTAAGATATTTGATGGATAGAGTCAACATGAAAAATTCAATGCCATGGCCGGGATTTGAACCACGGATCTACTGGTTTCCGTCCAGTCGCTCTTAACCTTTGAGCTACCATGGTCAACGTGCCTTCCTGACATTAAATTCTCCAGTTGACTCATATTTCCCCGGTAGACCACTAGGGGCTCTCGCATCCGAGATACACCGTTCGTGGCGACTTACTATTGTAAGTACTTAAGTCCCAGGCTTCATCATTTAACTCTTATTATTTTAGTTAATTGATGGAAATTAATCATTTCTCCACACTAGCCGTATATAGGCTAAGATATTTGATGGATAGAGTCAACATGAAAAATTCAATGCCATGGCCGGGATTTGAACCACGGATCTACTGGTTTCCGTCCAGTCGCTCTTAACCTTTGAGCTACCATGGTCAACGTGCTAGTGTGGAGAAATGATTAATTTCCATCAATTAACTAAAATAATAAGAGTTAAATGATGAAGCCTGGGACTTAAGTACTTACAATAGTAAGTCGCCACGAACGGTGTATCTCGGATGCGAGAGCCCCTAGTGGTCTACCGGGGAAATATGAGTCAACTGGAGAATTTAATGTCAGGAAGGCACGTTGACCATGGTAGCTCAAAGGTTAAGAGCGACTGGACGGAAACCAGTAGATCCGTGGTTCAAATCCCGGCCATGGCATTGAATTTTTCATGTTGACTCTATCCATCAAATATCTTAGCCTATATACGGCTAGTGTGGAGAAATGATTAATTTCCATCAATTAACTAAAATAATAAGAGTTAAATGATGAAGCCTGGGACTTAAGTACTTACAATAGTAAGTCGCCACGAACGGTGTATCTCGGATGCGAGAGCCCCTAGTGGTCTACCGGGGAAATATGAGTCAACTGGAGAATTTAATGTCAGGAAGGCACGTTGACCATGGTAGCTCAAAGGTTAAGAGCGACTGGACGGAAACCAGTAGATCCGTGGTTCAAATCCCGGCCATGGCATTGAATTTTTCATGTTGACTCTATCCATCAAATATCTTAGCCTATATACGGCTAGTGTGGAGAAATGATTAATTTCCATCAATTAACTAAAATAATAAGAGTTAAATGATGAAGCCTGGGACTTAAGTACTTACAATAGTAAGTCGCCACGAACGGTGTATCTCGGATGCGAGAGCCCCTAGTGGTCTACCGGGGAAATATGAGTCAACTGGAGAATTTAATGTCAGGAAGGCACGTTGACCATGGTAGCTCAAAGGTTAAGAGCGACTGGACGGAAACCAGTAGATCCGTGGTTCAAATCCCGGCCATGGCATTGAATTTTTCATGTTGACTCTATCCATCAAATATCTTAGCCTATATACGGCTAGTGTGGAGAAATGATTAATTTCCATCAATTAACTAAAATAATAAGAGTTAAATGATGAAGCCTGGGACTTAAGTACTTACAATAGTAAGTCGCCACGAACGGTGTATCTCGGATGCGAGAGCCCCTAGTGGTCTACCGGGGAAATATGAGTCAACTGGAGAATTTAATGTCAGGAAGGCACGTTGACCATGGTAGCTCAAAGGTTAAGAGCGACTGGACGGAAACCAGTAGATCCGTGGTCAAATCCCGGCCATGGCATTGAATTTTTCATGTTGACTCTATCCATCAAATATCTTAGCCTATATACGGCTAGTGTGGAGAAATGATTAATTTCCATCAATTAACTAAAATAATAAGAGTTAAATGATGAAGCCTGGGACTTAAGTACTTACAATAGTAAGTCGCCACGAACGGTGTATCTCGGATGCGAGAGCCCCTAGTGGTCTACCGGGGAAATATGAGTCAACTGGAGAATTTAATGTCAGGAAGGCACGTTGACCATGGTAGCTCAAAGGTTAAGAGCGACTGGACGGAAACCAGTAGATCCGTGGTTCAAATCCCGGCCATGGCATTGAATTTTTCATGTTGACTCTATCCATCAAATATCTTAGCCTATATACGGCTAGTGTGGAGAAATGATTAATTTCCATCAATTAACTAAAATAATAAACGCTTTGTTTTAGCAGTTTTCAATAATCGTATGTGTAGAAAGCTATCAAGAATCAAATAGTGGATAAATTAATGCTCCGTATTCTCAAATTACGATCAACAATATAGGACTCATAAGGCAAAAAAAAAAGAACTATGTGCGACTTGATCTGTAATAACTTTTTGACTAAATACTAGAGAGAAAGAAAGAGAGAGAGAGAGATACTGTTAAATGTTTTCTAATCATTTCCACTATTTTTCTAGAATCTGATTGCCATCCTACTGTGTACAGCTCCGCTCAGGAATTTCCTATCCTGAGGTCATTAAAAATGCTCTAGGTTTCACTCTGATAATTTGATGTTAAACTAGGCATTTTAAGGCATATTATGAGAATATAAATTACTAGGTCTATTAACAAAGAAAGCAACTAGGTTTCTCTGTAAACAGCAAGGACACTTGTGTCATAAATATGAGAAGGCAAATACACAGTAGTCCACCTCTAACACCTCCAATCATATTCAATAAAAGATTATTCTTGTTTCTCGTATAAGAGATACATAAGTTTTTAAATTTCATTGTTATACAGGATGCAGCAGAAAAATGTGTAGATACCTTGAACCGTCATAGAAACTATTTTCCGTACAATAATATTCAATTTATAGAAGAGAGTAATATTATCTGCCATCAATAGGTGGCAGTAGAATCGTCGCTCTAGTTATTCAACCCAGTTAGTGGCTAGAAAAGTACTGCAAGATGATGGAGGTGCGTTTGTGCTTTATTTTACTCCACGTTCACCAGACCTCATGCCGCTAGATTCCTTCTTATGGGGCACAGTAAAAATGAGGTGTACAAATGTAAACCACGTAACCTAGGCACACTTTGGAATAGTATTCAAGGGATGTGCGCAGAAAACACATTGGACACATAGGTACGATGTATGGAAGCAGTTGTGACTCGTACTCAGCAGTGTATGGATGTTGAAGGCCACTAGGTTCAAAAGTTATTACCAGACATCGGATCCCGTACACCTTAGCAATCAATGTACGCCCATAGGTACTATACATGGTCAGGCGCGACGTCAACAAACGTCCGTGTCGACAGGTATACCGAAACGCTGTGTGTGTACAGTCCGGTACGGGTACAAAGTATAAGCTACGTTACAATATGCCATCCTTCTCATTGCTTTCTATTCGGGTATTACAGTGAACAACCCTCTTCATCCGTAAATTGTCGAAAGTGAATCTTCGATGCCTCTCACTGAAACAATATAAAAATATTGGGAGAAAGTTCGTTCAACGTTACATGACGTTAATGGTGCATATTAGTAGTACAAATGATTTCCATATGTTTGTTCGAGACTTAGTTTATTTCTTAAATTACGCAGCACTGAAAATCCAGTATTTTTATGTTGAATACTGGAAAATTAATTTTTTGTTCGCTTGGTAGGTGGTGCATTCTCTTAATTTTTGCAGACATCCCCTCGGCTGCTTTAGACAGCTTGAAAGTACATTCTTCAAGCTGTTTAATGACTTTTGATAATAAGTAAAACTTTTTATTTATAAAATGGAGATAGTACAATAATTGTGAAAGCAATGCATTAACACAATATGTCAAAGACCTTGCATTCCCTGAAAGGCAGATCTACCTGTGTGGCGAGCAGTAGTTGTAATGAAACTAAAGCTACGGGTTGTGAACCGCACTATCCTGCGTGTTGTCCCCGGGACTGACGTCAGCAGTTATATACTGAGAGACTTCACATCCGTTTAAAAGTGTAAGGACTCCGATGTCTGGTTATTACATTTACATCACAGAGTGCATTTATGTTGGACCTTAAGCTCTTCATTTCCAGTAATTAAACGTTGTAGAACGTAACATATATTTTTATGACGGTTCAAAGTGTGTCTACATTTCTTTTGACACACCCTGTATTAAACTGTGACTTACCTGGCTAACTAACGAAATTATTTCAAACTTCACTTTAAACATATAATATTTAATTGCTGTCTGGTTAATATTTAAGAAAGAAACAAAGTGTTATTCAATTTGGTTAGATTTTCAAACGTACTCCCATAGAAAGCAGCTAGAATGGTGCCTAACCGAGTAATGGTATAGATCCTATTGGATGTGGGAGAAAGATGGGGTGTTTGTTTTCGTATACGTTTGAAACGTAAATCAGTCCTTTAAGCCCATCCAATATCCTGTTTACTTTCTCGATTCTCGATATGTGGTCTTTCTTGTTACTGAAATGTCTTTGTAGATAATTCCTGTGTGCAGAGATAATATTATCCAAGAAAGAGTTCAAGAAGTTTATACATTCTTTACAATGTTGTCTCTAAGAAACCTTATTCATAGAGAAAGAGAATGTATTATTTGTACTTCTAGGAAACCCGTGCACCGAACAATATGGCTAAAGCAGAGAAATCGAAGACGCTTACAATTTCCCTGATGCAGGTAACCTGAACTACTTTTTTCCTTCCTCCCAATTGTCAGACGATTACTAGCTTACTTCTTGAATTTTGTTTCATTTCCCTCTTTAACACTATGCATTTGCTGGTGCCATCGTTACTGATTTATGGTATTTAGGGCTCATAGTTCATAAACATAAGTCTCACTTAACAAGTTAGTGGAGGTGTACGACGTACAATGAGGGGGAGGGGATCAAAATGAATTTGAATATTATGTTTATCAAAATTGGCACAATTTAAGTTCGCCTCTAGAGCCATGTTAGATGCAAAGCACAGATAGATTTTCTCAAATCCGGTTTATTTACAAATATTACAATTTCAGCAGTATAAGCTGAAACAAACATCAGAAAATGCTTACTTTTTGCAACAAAGAAATTACATTGAAACAGCAACATTACACATAACGATGAGACGGTGTGTGCTACTTTTAATTAAAATATGGTTCAACAGCTCATACAGATTGGTATGTGTAAGGTACCATTTCCAATATTTTGGAGCATTTTAATTACTTTTCCTTGAAGTGCGTTATGACACTCCAAATGAACATTGAAAATTTCTATACCTGAGTATTCAGTTTGTGAAGGAGATCATTTAAAAGTTCTTTCATAGTACATACTCATCTACCTTGGATTTTTGAAGTGACTCCACAAATATACCAAAAGATTTATAGCAACATTAGTTTGAAAACACATAGAGTTACTCTGGCCAAATAAAATACATAATTTAATCATTTTACAATGTTTGCTTATTTAGTTTGGAATAGCTTCGTTATTTCGTTTCTTCTTCCTATAGGTTTATAGTTTAAGTCTATTTTTGGTATTCTGTTATTATTCATCCTCTGAACATGTTCTTTCCATTGATATCTATTTCTTTCAATAGTATGGTTTATTTCTTCTACTTTTAATTCCATCCTAATATCATGACTACGTTTTTTATCAATTTTGGTATATCCAGCAATTGCTCTTATGAATTTCATTTCTGATGACTGTATTCTCGTACTATTTCTTTTTGTTAGAGTCCATGTTTCTGATCCATAGATCAGAGTTGGTATTACCATTGTTTTGTACAGTTTTATTATACAGTCCTTTCTTGCTTTATTTTTTAACGTTCTTTTTATTGTGCCTGTTATATCGTTAAATTTATTTATTTTCTCTATTATATCAGCTTCCCCTTGGTACGAGACATTACATCCTAAATACTTAAAGTATGATATCTGCTCAATTATTATGTTTTCTAACACTATTTTTGATCTTACTTCATTTAAATGCCATGGTTTTGGACTTATTTGCTGATATTTTCATTCCATATTCTGTAACAATTTTATCTAGACTATACAGCATTTTCTGCAGTTCATCTTCATTTGTGGTCATTATTATTTGATCATCTGCATACAACATAGTTTTCAATTTAGCTCCTGATACATTAATGCCTCCATTGACTTTATTCGACCAAATGCTTGCTATTTCGCCAACATACAAATTAAAAAGTGCGGTTGATAAAGGACAACCTTGTCTTACGCCACCATTAACTATTACTGGTTCTCGTTTATTTATTTATATTTTTGTGTCAATGTACGTACTTTTTATAACTTCAATTAGTTGTAAAGGTGTCCCTCTATTATTTAAAAGTAAATATTATATTATTTTCACAATTACATGTAGTGTTTTAGTATAAAGAGGCAAAATACAAGCAACTGCAGTCAAATGACCCCCTATCAACATCCATGCGTGCCATCACAGCCATTATTTTACGTGGACCGTCCGCGTCCTTAACTACATATGCATATGACTGCAGTTGCCGAGATTCAAACTCACGACGTTTGGCTTTGAGTGGATGGCCAGTCAATTACTTATCGCATTAACAACCATGGCTATTTGAACAGATTGCGTCGAGGCACCGTAGAAAGCGGTATAATAACCAGTTTAGAAAGTACAGCAAGATCGGGATAAGTCGCAAAATAATTCATTCATTAAAGAGTTAAATTTATAAATACAACATATAACACTCACTCACTGAAAAGATAAGTGCAATTGGGAATTACGAAGATAAAGGAGCACTTCACAAACATAAAACTTATAACAGCTGCAATATGTTGAATACGTTTGGCATAAAATAATTGAAAAATAACGGCATAAATGTATCAATTAGCATTATCCTAGAAGTTCTCAGTAAGGAAAAATAGTATTTAATATTACCAGGGAACTATGTAAACACAGTTATGATATGCAATTCCTTTGTTTTTGTTATTCACAAAGAACTACAATAATCGCAATGTAGCTCATTGATCAAATAGGCCTCTAGTGCTCACGAGAGTGTGCTTTCATTTCAGCAAGCATCAACGCCATCTGTCCAACCCCACCACATGCCACGAAATATAGACGCACACCTGAGAGAGAAGGAAACTTAAGGAAACGAAAATGATATAAAAGAAATGGTGGTAGATACCACGAGAGGGTAAAACCACAAGAATCCAAGGGGGTACATCCGCGGGTACAGCCGACGGGGATCGAACCTAAACTTTACGTTAGAGGCCACCATGTTAATACGGGATTATTTCATCCTGTTATTTACGCCTAAGTCTGGTCCTACTCAGCATGTTTGCTATAAAACTGATCGATAGGCTGTGGCGGAAGTAATAACTCTTGTGCTCTTGCAATGGCTTGCAATAGCAAAGCTTGCCAGTACATTGCAAAGAAAACAGCACACGAGTTTTTCTGCTCCACTCAGTGGCTGTCTAGACAAGTAAGGTTATGATGCACGTATCCCACACACACATGGAGTGAGCTCATTCCCTTGTTACAAGCACTTCATCCCTCTCCATTCCTCACACAACACGTGTTTTTACTTCCGCAAAATGTGGCGCCTGTTTATAAACGTACTTATTTATGGGCAATTTCTGGTTTCATGTAAGTCGGAAATAATGGTAAATTATGAGATACGATAGTAAAACGTAAGTGCTTTGTTTAGTTCCAGTATATGATCTATTTGTATATATAAATGTAGTAAGGCTGTGTATACCCACTGTCACACGTGATAATGAAGTTCTTAATATTGTTTATACACCTGGATAAATATAATGGTAACTCTCATAATAGCTTTCCGGTACTGTTTCATACCATGATGATATTGTTGGAAAATGTTTTATATTCCCAAGAAAAATCGTGCTAGCAGCCTTGGAAATTATTTATACGAATTTTTTCCTCTATTTTAGATCACTTTAACTACATTGTGAAACAGAGCAGGATGGTTCAGGCCTGTTCCTCCATTTCATCTCCATTGTCATTTGACATCATCTCTCATCTGGTGGTCTGTTTCAGGGTAGAAGTATCAGCTAGTACCAGGGCGCTGCATGGAAGGATGATTTGCTCTGAGTGAACCGCTTCCTCCTCTTTCGATCTCCGAACCAGCTGCTGGGACCACTTCCGAAGCACATTCAAGTATTAACTTAAAAAAAAAAATGGTTTTGCTCTTTTGGCCTACTTGAAAATGAAAAATTACAAATTCCTCGTAAATTATTGTAATTAAAAATAAATTTGTCTGATGCTCATCTTTGTTTACTGTACTTCAATATATGACTATTATGTGTTTCAAATGGAAAGGGTTCTGGAGTCCAGATAATCAGATGCCGTATCACACTCAGCGTTGCCAGCTTGTTACCCCACTCCTTTTATACTTCCCTCTCTCTCGCACACTCATACAACCTGCAGGTCTGCTTGGCGCTAGATGTAAGGGTAAATGAATTATATTTTACAAACTTTTACAATGATGCAGTTGCCAAAATCAAAATTGGAAAAAAAACATTTTCGCAAATTATGCATATTATTAATTACTATAACTATAATTATAGTTTATGAATTACCTACTTTTCTAATCCAAATGCGGGACACACTTGTTTTACCTACAACACACGCTTCAGCAGGAAGCCGTTGAGCATTTTTGAAATCGAGCTAATTTCTATGTTCCTCATTGCCCAATTTTTTGAAGAATGTGTACACCGTAAAAATAACCTTTCGAGTCTGACTTCGCAATACCTGCCATTTTGACTCGCCACTAAGAAGCCATTGCACTATTTAACTCTTACTCTACTATTGTGTAAAGAACAACTGAATGATATAGATCTGATCTCTCCAGAGTAAATAAACACTTCTTATTCAGCATTCATTCATAAACATAAGCATACAGCATTCCACAGACTAACAGGAAATGAAGTGTTTGCTCTTTCGCGAACTTAACACCTTGATTTATTCACAGTAATTCTTTTATCACGTCAAGCAGTAGTTTAAATTTCAGTTCCGAGTAATGAAAAGTATATGTACATACATACACACCAACCACTTTGAACTCTCTAGAGTAAATAGAGATTACGAACCATTCATAAACAAAGATATAATACGACCAGACACGTTCTACCAGGGCAGCAGGAAATTTGTTGTTTTCTCTCGCTCGAATTGGCTTATTCAAAGTAATTCTTTTATCACGTCATGTCAAACATTTACGTTTCAGTTCTGAGTAATTATAAATATACGTGCAGGCATACATGCCAACCAATAATGATATTCATACAGTGCTTACGTCATGATTTATTGTTATAATATAGGTAATGGTGTTTTATTTATTTGTATTAGAAAAACTATTTGAGCTAAAAATATGGGGTTTTCATGGTTATGTTAGATACATTACTCTCTACCTTCCACATGTATCATTTTTGGCGAAATTTTGTCTTAGCGCGAATAGTATTTCATACAGATTGATTAGATTGGCGCTCGTCACACACCACTAAGCGAGAATGCAATACAACAACACCGCAAGACTCCGATTGGTTGTTCATCTAGTAGCGCTCAAGGACAAACGCCTTCCCATTTGAAATGCATAATAGTATAATTATCTTGTTATTACTAGCAGACTTTTGGGTTCGTAGAATTAAAAGTCCAATTTGCAGAAATACAAAATGTTTCTTTTTTCCGTAGAAATACACTTTGGGCAACCCTTACAGTAGTAGAATTACGTAACATACACAAATACAATGCTCAAGTTCGTTGACCACAAACAAAAGAGTTCACTCAACTTTCAGTTCAATTACCACTCTCATTACAACTCTGTTTACAAATCCCGTTACGACACCATTTGCTACTGTGCTATAAACTAGCCTCGGCTTCTTTTTATACACGACAATTAATGATTCCAGACGATTGCAGAATGTTCTCTATCAATAAAGATGTCACTAGAATTTTCCATTTATCTAACTTTGTTTCTACAAGCCTTTTATCTCCGGACTATCTTTATCTGTTTCAGCAATCTCTTTATCTCCGTGCTACACTATCCGTCCCGTATCTCTCCGCACCGAACCCTTTTTGTGCGCGTTGCCGCCAGTCACGATAATATGTTGTATTGAAATTGTCATTCTTCAAGTGTTTAATAGTTCACATTGTTTATAACCTGCAAATGAAACGTTCATTAGACAGTAAGAAGACTAGATTAAAGATATATGCTTAGTTTTTTATGAGGTGTAAAGTAGTTTAGCACTCCATGCATTAAACAGCTTTTATGCTTATATTCTTTGGGAACCCCCGTAAACGATGGATGAGTGAGAGGATACTAAGGTAACCTGACCTGAGGAGAAACAACAGCCGTGGGCAAGGTCTCTAAGAATTATATATCTAAACTCCTCCTTAAAGACTCATACATCTGCTCACCTCCTTCACTAGGGCTTACCCATCCTCCGGAGATCTGGATCCCGGAATTCCCCATGGATCGGCAGGTGAGAATTTGCAGAGGGGCAACCTTTTGTCATGTACGCCCGAAACGGCTACCTTCCCTAAGAAGAATGAAATAGCCAATCAGAATTGGGGGTGAAATTGAAATGAGAAGTGACGTGAAAATCCGGAAAATCTGAAGAGGGTATCCTCCCAATGTGGGTTAGAGATGTTTCCGTCTGTACCATTCTACTCAGTTGTAGTTAATAATTGAATCATGCGTTATTTACTTGGCATATTTTAACTTATTAATGGTGCATCAGTTCTCTAATCTCTGTTTCATATAACTTTGCCCCGCTGATATTTATCACTCCGCGTGCAACTACCTTCACCCTCACTCTAATTGGCTAATGCTTTCGTTCCATAGTCCATAGGCGGTGTTTTCCCGTCACATTTAAAACTGCAGTAAACGTCATAATAATTGCTAGGAAGATAGATAAAATTATACGGATAAGAATATGAAGGCATGCAAAAATAATGAAGTTTATAATGAAACTGAGCAAGTTGTAACTGAATGAAAGAGCAATGAAACTGAAACAAGTTTATAATGTAAGGCCTTCAGCCTTTTCCACTGGAATTTTTTTAAAACCAGCACACATACCTTGCAAAAATGCTTGTGTTTCAGTCTTAAAAGTCGTGTCACGCCATACTTGTCATGTGTCCTTCATTCACCCAAGTCTCGTCAAGGTAGTATATTTTGCGATTTGTATCTCGGTTCAGTTTGATTGTCCTTAAATAACGTCTTCGCTACACAGCAATATCGCTCCTGGAGTGGTAAGTTTTCCTGTTGTCTCAATTTCATGTCGCGATATTCCTACGCATCTAACACTCACACCTGTAAGTTCAGAGCCCAGCTGTTCGACTTCTGTCACTCTGTGAGTGCAATAAACACATGAAACACAATATCTTTTTCGCCGCTTTGTAAAGGTTTTCCCTTCCGATGCTACAGCGAAAAACTGGCGGTAGACTCTGCCATTATATATGTAATAAGTACACGCGCAATAAACGATCAATAATAATAATTTAGTTTACGCACTCGGAAACACAGCTTCGAATGGCGATATATGACTAATCCAGTTCGAAACAAGGTCAGTGGTAAAACTCATATAAACAAATATGTGACCACTATTGCTAAATCACGTGCTATCGTGCCATGTGCTTGAGAGCAATCTAGCCTCCTCTTTACTTCGTTTAAGAATTAACATACATTTCAGATAAATCAACTCTGTTGCGTAATATACTTAATTCAAACAGTTACGAAAATATAAATTTGAAAATTCTCTTCCAACATATAACGATGTATCACCATGTTAAATAACGAACTAATTTTTACCGCACAACAGTCTATACTGCAATAGCAGCCAATGGGAGGTGATAAGGTCTCGTGATCGTTAAGAGATAGGGGGCAAGCTTATGTGCATCACCTGCTTCCTCTCTTAAAACGCAGTGAAACTTTACAATAAATAATTTTCACGAAAGGCAGCATCAGTTATCCAATAAAAAACGAAACAATCCAAATAAAATTTAATGTTATATAAACATTCCTTGTATTCAAAGAGTATACTGCGATTGCAGACGAACGTAGACTGTGACAATGCTAATCCAGTGTTTACATTTCAAAAGGAGCTCTTTATCTAATAAACATAAGCCCGGGGGCGCATAAAAACGGATATAATGGATAGGCGTGACAAAGGTTAGAAAGCAAGATGTTAAGTGAGTAAGTTGCCAGTTAGATTACAATTTGTGTCGCCGTCTCAGCCCAAACGGCGCCATCTTGTGCACGAAGCGCCCCTGGCAGACTTGTCTCAAACTAATTGTTATTCCCACAGCCTGACACCACACTGACATGTAAATAGGTTCCGCAACTAATGTTAGCAGCAATCACTGCGAGTGCTGTCACTTCCGTTTTGACTCGATCTCCGGAATATTAACAGCTGTGGCGCCTCCCAGGGGTGGGCAAATCCGCCCTTACTGCAGCAATAATCACAAAGAGCCCATAGGACTGTATAAATCGCAACGATGGAAGTAAAATGAAGGCTGTCTGGGCCACAATGGGGAAAATTCCAACCACCAGCGGTGAATCGAACTGGCCATACTCTAGTAGGGGATAGTGGTTCTACTACAAGCTTACACACCATAATCCGCATACAACTGAAGAGACTAGATGTATTTGTAATCAACAAAACCTTGCTTTGGAAATATTCAATCTGCAATTATATCTTGTGCATTTTTTGCGGATCTGTTGAAAACGATATATTTTTCTGTAATAATTATATGTTTATATGTTTAGAAAACTAAAAGGAATATATGGGAACTTCAATTTATAAATTAGTTTAACCAAAATAGAGTGCATATATCGTAACTAGAGGACTAGGAAGCCAATTAGAATATAATTTATTTATAAACTTACTGTTTGGAATATTTTATACACATTACATACATATTATGATTTTATGGGTTCCTAGAATCAAAAGTCCAGTTGCAGAAATTCCAAAATGCTCTTTATTTCCGAACAAACACACTTTGGTCAACCCTTACAGTAGCAGAACTACGTTAACATACACAAATACAATCTGCAAGATCGTCGATTCCAAACAAGAGTTCACTTTCAAAACACAGCTGTACGCACACGATTATCACGTTCCATTTCGACTACCTCTCCTGGCGAGTCCGGCTTCCTTATATCCTCTACTCATATTTCTAGACATTTCTGGAATGCTCTGTAACAAACAAGAAATCGAAACTTCCAGTCTCTTTATCTGTTTCGGAAAGCTTTTATCTCCGCGCTGCCATATCTGTCCCTTAGTGTGCGCTGGCCGCCAGTTGCAACAATGGGTTCGCGAGGGGACGTATGCAAATATCCAGGGTCTTACATAAATAGCCATAACATCCAAAGTTTTCAAGTTAGAGAGCTGAAACTTAGTATACTCATTTAAGATAATACAGTTAATATGCACAATTGTTTTCATTATTTTCCATTGTTTATAACTAATGCTACATATTTTTTCTATATGCAGAGATATTTACAAACTTAAGCCCATTTTTTTCCAAATTCTCATATGCTATCTTTCTGAAATTTGGTATGTTATTTTAAAACACACTAAAAATGATTTTTTTGGATTTAGATTTCTTATTGATCTGTATAGAATTTAAAGAAAATGTTAATCATATGCATCCTTTAAAAATTAAAATAAATTCATATATTTTGTATCAACACATTCTGGAGCTTAATCTTAAATTCTAGAACAAAGAAACTGTTGATTGTGGCATAAGAGAGCTGTGTGCTAAATTGCAGCACTGTAGATGAAGTAATTTGAGAGAAAAATGGGTTGAAGTTGTAGAAAATGCAAGTTACGGGGAAAGGCAATTAAAAATACAATACACATTATTTAGTTTGCCCTTTAATTTTAAGTCAGAACTTCCCATATCCATAGTCTGTATCCTCATTCTGGTCTTCTTTAGCCTTTCTTTTTGAATTCCTTTTCTGTCTTGCTTCTTTCTGCATTAATTTCGCAGCTATTTCTGCAACAGCGATGCGAATGTTGTAGATACTCTGCAAAATTGTTTCCATAAACACACCAGGTTGATACCATAACTGATGCATAACTTTCTTTTCGCCAACATTCCCATCATTAAACACTATTGCAGCATCAAATGTAGCAATTTTCACCACTATGAAGGCACAAATGATGTTTTGGGACACCTTTGCCATATCAAACTGCTGAGACTTTCATTTGGGTTTTGTGTCTCTCCATAGAGACATTACTTTAGCAAGTCTGGGTGTGCTAAGAATTGGTAGGTGGGCTTTATAGATTCCAAGAGAGCTGATGGAAGACTATGTGCTGCTACTATGCAACACTAGGGCATTTAATTTTTTGAAGGTACATACAGATCACGTACAGTCATAATATTTTGGTGTTTGATAGCTAACACTATACACTATTTTACAAAATAATAAAAAAATTAGGTTTTTTTTGGAAATTTTCTCGTACGTCCCCCTTTAACCTAGTTTTATAAGTTGCCTAGTGCTATCTTTTGCACTAGCTAGCTCAGCCTACTTGGCTCCCAGGCCTTCTAGCATTACCGAGCAGCATAGTCTCCATTCCGTCGTCTATTCTAGTTTACCTTCTACCCTTGTTGTCCCAGAAATTTTTCCTTTCCAATCTCTACTTTTCTCATCCACTTCTCTTTAGCTATCCAAAACAGGTACCCAATATTTCTACCTATGAATTAATTTTTCCCCGTAACCTATTTTATAACTATCAACTCGCTTCACCCCTTTTCTCACACATTCTGTCTCCATATTACTAGCTCTTTGCACTGTCTTAGAACATGGACTGTACTTTCTGTGTCTACACATAATTCACATATTCCTATACTACTACCTCTTAGTCGCCTTAAGAACGTAATCCCATTCTTATCCAAGCCATTCCTTCCCTCTGCTCTCTGTTATACTGGCCCACTCTTGCCCATCCTCTCTTTATTATAATTTAATATCTTTTCTCTTTTCTAGTGCTCCTCATATCCCTTGTCCTTCTATACCCTCCATTCCGGTTCTGACTATTTCCCCAAAACATTCTACATTCCTATATTCTAGTCTCCATATTTCTCCCATTCCTATGTTTTGCACAGTTAATGTTAGAAGATGGATTAACTATTAAACTAACAGTTCTTAGAAAAGCTACCGAGTAAAATGCCTCAGGATTATATGCGGAGTACACATTTTGGAAGTCCTGTGTTCGACACGCTCTGGACCGACCACATTTTTAGTATTTATTCCTATCGCTATGTAAATGCTGGGGTACATAATTTTCTCCCCGAATTTCTTTCATCCCTTTCGTCAGTGTATTTAGTTTTATACTCTTTCACCGCCATACCAGATCACCTATCATGGTTTTGATAAGATTCCAGATTTTTTGCTCCTTTGATCCAAGGCTTTGCCTTATAGGGTCCCCAAATATAGTGTAACGATATAAGTGAGCATAGGAATTTTTAAGCAGTTTGAAGTTATTTACATTCAACCTTTGCAGTACTAATAATGGAAAAGGAGAGTCACAGAGAGGAGGTAAAACCATTCTGAATGCTGCCTGCAAACGATTAAACATTGCAAGAAGAATGGGAGTGGTTAATTATTTAGAAATACCTTACCGAAGTCAAGAAAGTTTCAACCTTACTTCCTTCTATTCTGACTTTAGTGCATAGAAATTCCTCTGCTTCCTTATAGGATACTTAGATTAACTGAGTAAGATGGCTTGGTTACAAAACATATACTGCTTAAATATTGCGAAGTGAAAGTATTTTCTTTACTAACGACACTGTCAATTGTCAGGATCATGTAAGCACCACCGATGTACACGATTTTTATCTCTTAAGAATTCTTTTACATGCCAGTAAATTTGCTGTCATGGGGCTGCCGCCATTAAGCACACTTACAACGTCGGATGGGTTGAGTTAGAACCTGGGAGCTTGGGTTCAGCAGGCCAGCGTCTAACCGATTTACCATTTAGTTTAAAAGAGGATATCCACTTAATTCTAGACAATGTACATATTTTATTAGCTGTATCCGTCGTACATAAATATCTCTTCTTATATACCAAATCACAGTAAGTAGGTAAGTTTGTAAGTATATAAACAGTCAAGTCTTTAAATAAAGCAGAACAAGATGAAAAAAGAAAGTAAATCTGCAAATTCAAAGTATAAAATTCTTATTGGCAAACAGAATTATTTAAAAACTGATAAAACAATAATTTGTATGAGGGCTGTTAAATAAAGAATGATCATATTTTTTGACAACGTACCATTACTCATCCTCATAATTTTTATGGTCCTTCTCAAAATTGTCTCCCCTACATTTGTCCATTCTTTGAATTGAATATATCGGCAGATTTTTATCTTCTCGAGAAAACAATGGAAGAGAAGAAAAGGAAAGTAAAAAAGACTACAAAAGTAAAATACCCTTTATTAGGGGCATAAGCCTTGCATGTTCTCCTAGCAACGACAAACTAAGAAAGGACCTGATAGCTATTTGGGTAAATATAGAAAGGAGAATCACTGCAAGAAAAATGAAATCGGAAAAGAGCTGCCTATCACAAATGTCAGCATTCAGTTGTTCGAACCCCAGACATACACTATTCAGCGCATGTACTAGCAGAGTTTATCAGTATGCGTTAATCTAAGATGTCTGTACCCACATTAGTTTGAACACGTTCAAGGAAATTTCCACCCAACTGATGGTAATTTGGTATCTTCCAATTAGTTACGCTCCTGGTCTGGCTAGGAAACGTGACAAACCAGCTAACCTGATAGTGTTCATCCCTTTGCCATAGACAGTTTCAGGAGAGTGCTCCAGCGCTCACTGTAGGCAGTAACTGAATAATTAGTATATTAACCCTATTTAAAAATACATTCTTATTATCATTACGTCGATTATTTCCAGTGAGAATTTGGTATTGAATTTTCATTTATGAACGCTGCTTCACTGCTACGATTCTCAACGTCCCATTCCACTATGGAGATGAATAACCACGCTTGAATTTCCTCAGAGGCCTCTTTAATAGGCTTCTCTTTCTTTTCACGTGCCACAAATCTTTGACTCGGGACCACCGACTTTATTGCTTTCCAAAGGAAGGTATGCCAAGTACTTTTACGCCCGAAAAATTCCATCGGCTTCCACTAGGTTTCAACCTGTGGTCTCGAGAACCAGATATTAGACATACGAGCTGTTCAATAAAGAATGATCATAATATTTTTACGGTCATAGTTTTTCTCACTAAAATTCAGTCTTATTATATTCTGTGAAGCAAACACGCCGTGGCAGTTTCATTGTTAGTAATCCTGATTCCCGCCTGTGAGAACCAGGCAAGTTTAGATATGTTCAATATCGCCTACCGCTGCAATGGAGGTAATACGCGAGGAACAGTATGCGGCTTTGAAATTCTGCTTTCGTCTCAACAAATCTTCAGTTTAAGCCTATACAATGTTAAAGGAGGCCTATGGGGAGTCTGTACTTCCCTACAGCACAGCTCTAAGGTGGTTTAGAATGTTTAAAGAGGGGAGACACTAAATTTCAAGGGAAGGTGGACCCTGGGCTGCAGTTACTGCTCTTACAGAAGAAAAAAGCATTGCTGTTGCCAGTGTGATAGAGGATCGACGAATACCTTAAGATCACTTTCTGAAATATTGAACATTTCATTGGGTGCCACCCACACGTTGGTGACAGAAACACTACACATGAGACGTCATGGTGGGCGATGGATTCCAATACTGTTGATTACCGAACAAAAGGACATTCTCATGCAGGTCTGCATGCAGTTAAAGTTCATGACAGAGGAAGATCCGGAGTTTATTTAAAACGTAATCACTGCTGATGAAACTTGGCTACCTCATTTTGACGTAGCTCAGTGTGGAAATCTCCTTCATCACCAACCCTCAAAAAGCAAAAGTGGTTGCTTCTGCTGGGAAAGTTATGGTCATCTCATTCTTTGATATTCATGAATGTCCTGAAAACATTGCAATTCCATATCAGGCGCAAAAGACCACATTGCTGTGAAGCAGGCTTGATGCTGCACCACGATAATGCGCGGCCGTATATTGCCAATGTTGTTGCGTGAAGTGCTTCCCTCACCCTCCCTATAGTCCGGATTTGGCCCCATGTGACATTTTTCTATTCCCTAACTTGCAGAAACGCCTTCATGGGAGGCATTATTCATCATCAGAAGCAGTGTTGAAGGCTGTGGAGGTGATTTTGAAGGATCTCTCAAAAATGGTTTCCAGTACGTCTTTGGAGACTGGCAGAAACGTTGAGACAATGCATCGAGTTCAGATGAGACTATTTTGAGAAGGAACATAAAAATTATGAGGATGAGTAAAGGTACATTGTCAAAAAAAAAAGTGATCATTCTTTATTGATCAGCCCTCGTAGATCCTCTCGGGGTCAAGTGATTTCTTTTAGTGACCAGGAGTTTTATTATCCCAAAGTTCAAAGAACATTACGTGTCTAGTGAAAGCTTGATGCGTTGGAAAGGCTGTTTAGGTTGGAAGTAATACATCAAAATAAAGGACCAAATTTAGCTAAAAGACGTCTGATTAATATTTATTGTAATCGATTAATTTTAATCGACTCGATTATTAGATTTAAATTCTTTAATCTTTAATCTAAAATAAAGCATTAATCGATTAATCGTTTAGATTAATTGATTAAATCACGCAGCACTACATATAATGGTGTCGTCTCCTTACACTGTCTGCACTCAGAGCTCTTCAAGCCTTTCTAGTTTAGAGACAGAGGTAGGACTGTGAAGAGGCAGTTGCATTAATTAATACTTATTACTGTTCACAAGGAATTATACATTGATGCATGAGTTTTATCAGACTGAAGCAGGAAAGAGTTTTATTTTCCTGCTCCCTTTAAAATGAAACCCAGTCATTCTTGTCATCATTGTCCCCAATTTAATTCACCATTTCAAGCAACAGTGGTCGGACTAATTTACTCCCTTCTTCTTATACACTGTTTGCTCGCATCTAGTCCTTTATCAAACCCAAATTCGGAGCTGACTCAGAATTTTGTTAAGTGCAAGCAAGTGGGATTGGAAAGGAAGGCGGACCTGCGCTAATGGGATCTCCCTCTCACTCAGTTTCTTAAACTTTACGGAAATTAATTCCCCCAACCCTCAAGTAGCGGCGGCTCTTAGTCCCCGGGGCTTTTAGTGGTCTTCACGTTGCAATTACCGGAGTCACTCTTTTGGCGATTAGAAACTAACTTCTTGCAGCAGCGAGCTTGTTCTATAGACCGGAATAGTTTGTATGCAGGTCAGCGACCAACTGCTTTTTAATGAAATGCTACATCCAAGTCATTTGCCTAGAATGGCAGTATATCTAACATATTTGAACTCACTGACTTCACTGCTTTCGAATTCAGATTAAATAGAGTAAGAAGAGATTCGGGGTCGAAAGGATATAAATAAAAATACTTTTAATGTACAGTAAGACGGTTAAAATAAATCAATAGATCTACAAAACCAGAAGGATCTTAAGTTAAATAAAAATTGTTGTTACTTTTCTATGAAATATTTCCTAGCTCTATAATCTAATGTAATATCACGACTCTTATATTTTCAAAGAGCGATAAGAGAAATCATGGATTCCTCTTCAATTCGTGTGTATATTTATTGTTATTACTGCACAGTATAAATTAATGCAAAAATAATTTCATAGTTTTAAACATTTTTTAAGCTTTTATTGAAAATTACTTGAATAAACAGAAGTAAAAAAGGCTTTATTTCATAGTTATATATCAAAGTTTTAATTTTATGTCCAACTTGAACAACTAGATTTATCAGTTACACTTTTACCACAATTATTATGCTCAAGTTGTTCTCGGGAAGCAAGCCAGGTGAAAAGACGATTAGAAATCAACGTTTCGGGAGACTGCATCTCTCCCATCATCAGGATATTAATCAAATGTTATAACCACAAATTAAATACTGGATATAACACAACTATAAACAAAGACAAAACACTATCAAAATTCGCATTACTGAACAAAAGACTGTTTCCAGTAAATTAAATGCCAGGTCAGGAGATGGCGTGAGTAAAGAAAATTAATTGGTTCAAAGAAACGTAACTACTTAACTTGATTATCAAGCTGAATTGATCTGTGCTTCTTAAGTCGAAAAAGTCGTTTCTTTAATCCAATAAATTTTCTATAGGCTGGCCCCCTAGCTCAGTCGGTAGAGCAACTGCTAGGGGCCCCGGGTTCAATTCCCGGCGGTGAGGGTGGGGATTTTTCTCCGACCAAGATGATTCCCTATCTTCCACAGAGTCTGGAAGTATGAATGAGAGTGTGAATGTGTGCGTGATCTAATGATTAGAATTTAAAGATAACGAGTTAACAGCTTCGGTACGGCCAGGCCGTGGCTCAGTGGTTAGACCGCTTGGCTCTCACTAAGGCGGACCGGGTTCGATCCCAGGCGACCGCAAAGTGAGATTTGTGGTGGACAACACGGCTCTGGGGCGGGTTTTCTCCGGGATCTCCGGTTTCCCCCGCCATCTCATTCCACCGGTGCTCCATCTTCATCTCATGTATCATCAGTGTCATTCCCTGCGGTGCCGTATGAAGTAAAAGCGGGCGTTAAACACCACACACACACACACACACACACACACACACACACACACACACACACACACACACACACACACACACCTTCGGTATGTTCCAAAGGAGAACGGCCGCCGATATTACCATAGCAGTTTAATGGGGAAAAAAATCTATACTCACGCCATCTCCTGACCTGGAGTTTAATTTACTGAAAACAGTCTTTTGTTCAATAAGGCGAATGTTGATAGTGTTTTGTCATTAATTTTTGGTTATGACATTTAATAATATCCTGAGGTGAGAGATTTGCACACTCCCGAAACATCGACTTTTAATCGTCTTTTCCTGGCTTGTTTCCCGAGAGCAACTTGAGCATATTCGTCGCCAGGAAAGCTTCAGGTCTTATTCGACAATTATAATGTTTTTAGACATTAAAAATCCACAAGGAAACAGCAAAAGGGTTCTAAAAGTACAAGTAAAGAGCTATACCAATATAGTAATTTATTTCAAATTTTCCACAGACAACCTATTACTATAGTAATTCACATCAAGATAAACACCTTTTAGACACTTACATTTAATAAAAGTCGGCACTACAGAGTAACATACCTATTAGACTTATTGCAGTTTAGCACAGATGTTCCATTCATTGATAAATTAGAGAGACTTCGCCTTTTCTGGTAGTGTGAAATTAAAGGAAATAGTACAAGTTTGACCAAACATAAAATAAGTTTAGAGGAAATGCTCATTACATGTCAATATTTATGTAATTTAATATAGAAAAAGAATAACAACGTTCTTGGGATTTTAGTTTACAGATGTAATGTACTCTTACTATTTTATGTTATGCTAATACATAATGCAGGATATAGAACAATCGGACTCGTTTGTGTGATTAAATTCTTATTAAGTTATTTGGATATCTATGGTGTTAGTATTGATCAAATTAAATTAATTGAATTTAACATTATTTAAC
Source organism: Mantis religiosa (assembly GCA_030765055.1). Lineage (NCBI taxonomy): Eukaryota > Metazoa > Arthropoda > Insecta > Mantodea > Mantidae > Mantis > Mantis religiosa. The sequence continues at coordinate 47,111,690 of CM060953.1, forward strand.
TTCCATTAAGTAGTTCTTTCTAATTGCCAACTTAAAATGAATGGCATAGAGACCATTTATGCATCACATGTTAAACATAATTCTGGGAAGTGTATGGGCGCGCATACGGCAACATAGTAATCCAAAATTTAACAACATTGGGAAAGGTGAACCAAAACACCGTAAGCATGCGCACATAAAATATTCTAATGCTACCGTTACACCACAATGTGCGCCCAAGTCCTTCCGGCCCAGACCTTTCCTCATATGCAGAGGCCGTCGCCAAAGCAGCCCAGGAGACAGCAGCACGCTGCCGCACGGAGCAGTGTAAATAGTGAAGTGTGTGTGTGTGTGTGTGTGTGTGTGTGTGTGTGTGTGTGTGTGTGTGTGTGTGTAAATAAAAGTGCAAAATAAGCGCTTGTAAATACTGTACATAACAAAAAAAGGACACTGTAAGACACTAACACAGTAAAGCTGTTCTCGGTGGGCTAAGAAAGGTCACCGTATGGGTTTTATATATACCCACGTACACAATAAGCATTGAATTCCCAAAATATAACTTCAATGAAAATTTTAGCCTGTAAGTCGGGCCCCTTTGTACCGGCACCAGGCCATGAAACTGAGAATAAAAACCTGAAACCTGAATCTTTAATTCTTGTTTTAATTTTCTTATCTACAAAATATGACATTAACCAGCAGAAACATCACTGTCTAAAGCCATTTTTGATTAACTTCGTGTGCTGTTTTGAAAGTTGTCAGTTCAAAATATTTTTATAACATTTGTGTTCTACTATTGAGAGTGGTGTAGTATCTACAGTAATATAAACAATGAGGTATGAATTTTTGGAAAAATCTATATTTTCCTTGTATGTGTGTACTACATACTAATACGTATCCTAATTAATCACATCAAAATATTATTATTGAGAGCAAAAATCATTATAACAATTCATAATTTTAATAAACTAAGAGGATTTCACTTGCATAAGACGTAAGAAGCTTAAACTGAGCCAGATGAAGTTGTTATAATTATAGTTATCTTAATTACTTTTATGAAGAATCACAAAATTTGGCAGCCTCTTACGTTGTATGTAATGAGTTCCCAAAGAGAGCATTGTTAGAGCAATGAATAATAATAGAAATTGTTTAAAGAAGTATCATAGGCATGTCCTTCCTTGTTTAAGTTTGTACAGTTTAGAAAAGACGTTATAACTTAGCTAGATAACTTTAGAATGCTCGAATTAATGAGGAAAAAGAGAGATTAGAGTTATGAGTGACTCAACACTATATGATACGAAGGGGGAAGGGAAATTTGCACCGGGATCAATGACACCCTTTTTGCCTAGTTCCCTAAATGGACGTCACCAGGAGGGAGGGAAGAGTTGGAAGGATATTTGGTGGGTTGACAACAGAAGGCAAGATCTCTAACAGCTACAGATTCGAAATCCCCATTGATGGCTCGTGTCCTCCCATGAGAGCTTACGCATCAAACTGGGATACTTCACCCGAATCAGAGGACAAGATTTACAGTAAGAAATAACCTGCCAGGCACGTCAAAGTCACACTAGAACTTGAAGCCCTGAAAGAGCTAACCGGGATGAAAATTTAAATGAAATGATAAGTGAGGCTAGCAGCAAATTTGGTGAATGTAAATATACCTCCAGCATTTACCCAGTTACCTGGAAAACCCCCGAAAAATTGAATGAGTCAGGTAGGTTGGGTATGGAATCGTATCTACAGCTTTTCAAATGCGCGCCACAGCCGTTACCTCTTATAGTTAAACAAATTCAGTAATATTGCTTTCATTTTGCTCCCTTTTTCCTCAATACTGACGTTAGGAGGCGCTTAGATTCCCTCATAGCTAGGGAGTCGATACATCTGACCTGAGATGAATGATTGATGGAGCGATTGGGGAATGATACTGGGGGAAACCGGGCGTCCCGGAGGAAACATATCCCAGCGCCATGTTGTCCACCACAATTCCCTCTTTGCGGTCGCCTGGGATCGAACCCGGGCCACTTAGGAGAGAGCCAAGCGATCTAACTACTCAGCCATGGCGCGGCCTAGTAATATTCCTAATTTATATAAAGGATATTTAAGACTCGCAACATCGGGTTTCCCTTGAATGTCGCAATTGGCAGCTATGGCTCACGCGGTAATACTATGCGTTTTCGTTCTTTCAGCAGAGGCGTACTGGGTCACATTTTCTCCCTTAAAATATGGTAATTAATGTAGCCACAATAGGTCTGAGCCAACCAAGCCCAGTGTCGATCTCAAGTTCACATGATTATGGCGGCAATAGGACATTTTGGACATCATTGCTTCTCAAATACCTATACTAGGATACCGAGAGGGCATCGTGTTTACGTGTATGTTTAATAATTAAAATTATAACAGGGTTATTTTTGGCTACGAGGATTATAATACTATCCTACTAACGAATTTATATTTTGATCAACTATTATTTTATTAACATATAGCAAATAATTCAACTTCGTCTTACCTCCAATAATTATTTTAAAACCTTTATAATCAACCTGTCAATATGATTACACACCGGATATTATCCTATGTTGTATAAGCTGTGTCTTTAAGCATAGACCTCAGGTAAAATTGATAATGATAACGTGGTGATAATGTTATAAACAAAAGCGAATCTGACGAGAGAGCACATGGATCGGTTATTCTGTTATCAAAAGCGTAATGTGGGACAGCACTTTTGTTGGGTATCTTTCAACAGTAGGTTATATCTCTCCTCAGGTACTTTAGAAATGCTGGCTAGTTATGTTTTCTGTTTGTCCACATTGACCCAGTCTGTATACATGTTTCTAATAGAATGTAAATTTTAGATTTCTAACAAATAATGTCAGGAACTTCAGATATTCAAACCGAAGCACTTAAGTCACTCCGTTTGAACAAAACTTAAAGATTACAAATACACGTTGCATAGTGATAATTTTGCTCGGTAAAATAAAACAGACACCTTTACATAATCATTATTCCCACTAATCCCATACCAAACAACATTAGGCAAATGCAAATGCCGTTCGTTGTCCTCTATGGGAACGCTGACGTCGAGCGAGGTCATTTAATCCGATAACTGCTACAAGCCGAAACCAATTCCTATCCCCTCGTTATTAATGATAAATATCACACTTTAAGCCAAATTAATGTACTCTTAAGCTTTCAGCTCACATAAAAATGAAATTAAATAATTAGCTTAGTAAAAAATTACATTTATTAGCAAAACATTCTTCTCTTTCCAAACTTATTACTCCCTTTCAGGTAATAGCTACTAGTGCATAATTAAAGTCTCTGAAGCTTAATTATAACCAAGCGGTTCCTCCAGTTCAAGTACATTACATAATCAAAGTTGTTTATTGATAAATTTAATTAACAGTGCAGATATACTATTTATAATTCATTAAAAAATTCAAAGGATATTGTATGGTAAAAACACAACTAAAGTTATTTAATATATACTTACGCAGCTAGTGTTTAGATTTAAAATTAGTTTCTGCACTTGTATTATTTCATAAAATATCCCAACTGAATCTAACGCGAGGATGTGTTATTCCTAAGATAAAATTACTTGCGGCTTGAACTCTTTTAGGATTGTTTTGAGGTAACACATCAATTTATTTTATATTACTTATAATAATTTTTACTAAAAGCAATAATAAAAGAACAAAAAAATTGAAAAAGAGGAAGGTACACCAAGCAAACATCAAGGTGTAAACTGGTAGCATATAAAGTATGTAACACATCGTTATTGTATTTATTTAGGTTAAAACATTAAAATATTCCTCGTTTAATTGATGAAGTAAGAGAACAATCAATAAAGCTTTCAGATATAGCAGGATTATGAAGTGAACCACTACTAAGAAACAAATATATCAGTAGAAAAAGCAAAAGAAGAATGTGAACTCTAAATTTGTGTAAGATTGATTTTAGAACATGGTGGAGTAACTAGGAAAATAAAAAACACCAAACACTAAGCTCAAGAAAAGAAATGTAATTACTTGAACATTTGATAGAAACACAAATGCAAACTTTAAAATTAAATGTGAAATTGAGGCGGCCCGGCTGGTAGCGAACCACGTCGAGCTCTCCCTTGTGCTCAACGCCTCACAATTAAGGATTGGTGGCGTGAGGAGGTTAAGGAAAGGGAGATTTTAAGCGGTTTGAGGTGACATGTAGCTCCCGCATGAGAACTCTTATCTGTACTTCAGGAATGGGTGCGCCCTGACTGGTTGTGTGTTGAATGATGACACCTCGAATCTGGTAGACAGAAGTTTACTGTTGTCATTAGGCTTCTTTGCTCGTCACCGTAAAATCGTCGTCGGTGTGGTTGCCGTGCTTAGCGTCACTGTCAATATTGTGATGTGAAGCGCAGAGGCAGTAGCACTGCGTAGTCGAACTGGATATATTTATCGTCCTCCCTATATATTACTCTTTGCGCTAACTCAAACTGGAAAGATTGTTAGATATTGCACTTTGTCTCGGTGCATGGCGCGGAGGTGCACTTGTTAGGCGGCGCCGAATACCCGTCCGTCTCACGTAGAACTAAGGAACGAAGTGCTCTTACTACTAAAACCTACTTTCCGCCATCACTTTGAATTACTTCCACCCTAGGTATTTTTTGGAGTTTGCAAAATCACATGAACAAATATCAATTTTTCATTGGCTGGCACCTATCTCAACTTGAGATCAGTGTTCATAATTTCCAGTTTCGGACCTAACATCAGAGACACCTTCTTTAACGGTCCGCGTGCAAACATTTTTTCAGAAGCATGCGTTCTGAGCGTCTGTCAAAATCTTGAAGCCTGTTGTCAGAAGCACCCATGGGATTTTAACAATGGGTTGGTTCCCGACTGGGTGACACCAAATTTGCCTTAAGGGCAAAACAGACAATAGAGTAGGGTTGTTTGTTTACAGGGATTGCAAAGGGAGTTTACTGACCTTCGCAGAGTGGCCTTGTCGCTGTGGCGGTCTCCGGAGAATATGCTAGCATTATGGCATATTATCTATCCTGGTATACATCATTTATTTATATTTATTCGTTTGTATTAATGCCTTTCTGATATCAGGTGATATGTCGTTTCGGTGTTCCTAGGTGATAGGGGCTGTGTCAAAATGCATTATGCAGCAAAGCAGGAAATGTAGGACTATATATTTGGCACACCAAATATCGTTTACCAAAGACTGTCAGGTAAAACACTGAGTTCAAGCCCAACTAAATAAAGTTCAGCAAGACATTAAAACATTCAAGCATTCCGAAAAGCTCTTGAGAATAAATGCTGTCACATAGAAAATGCATCAAATTCAGGAAAAGGTTAAACTATTTGACACAAATAAAGTAACTGCTCTATTTCAGTACCTTCTACGACCGCAACTTTTCAGTACCAATTGGTGGAAAGCTTTCATCCCCACGTAATATTACCGCAGGTGTCCCACAGGGTTCTGTCTTGGTTCCGACTCTATTTAACATATACATTTTTGATATTCCTGACTTAGCTCCGACTTCTTTAGCTATTTACGCTGATGACACAGTACTATATTATTCTCATGTTAATCTCCAGCACGCACAAGTAGTACAGCTCTCTTCAGATCGCCTAACTCATTGGTTCAGCACTTGGTGGATCTCATTGAACCCTCAGAAAACCGAAGCTAAAATCTTCACTCTTCGCCGATATACTCCGCTTACTCCGTTGCGTCTCTACAGGAACAATGTCCCTTGGCGCCCCACTACAACTCCCGTTAAATACCTTGGAGTGCTTTTGGACTCTCGACTGACCTGGCGTGCTCATATCGATCGTCTTATATCACTGGCCTCCGGGCGACTTTCAAAACTCACACCTCTGTTGCATCGCCGTTCCAGCCTCGGCCTACAGTCTTCATTGTTACTCTACAAATCACTCGTTCGTCCGCTTATTACATATGCCTGCCAAGTGTGGGGGGCCTGCATACACATGTCATCTGCGTCGTCTTCAGGTCACACAGAATCGCTTCATGCTCATCGCTACCAACGCTCCATGGTTCATCCGTAATCAGCAGCTCCATCACGAACTAGGACCATTACCTCTTCACGACTACATTCGCAGGATCATCCATCGTTTCTTTTCCACGCTGCAAGAAGTTCCAGGAGCTGTACATTATAACATTGGCGTCCGCACGCGCCAGCCCTCACGCTTAACTACCACAGGACCTGCTTCTGAGTGATACATCTGATTCGAGTGATTCTAGTGCTTGATGTCTATCTTACATCTTCAATATTGACATAATTTCTCAGACAGTATTATTGGAGTTCTAACTTAATGTAGTTAGGGGGCGGCCTGTTAGCCTACTCCTGAGTGTTATTGTTCTTATCGTACTGTTATCTTCTTTTCGCTATGATCTGTAAAGCATTGTACTGCTGATCGATCAATTAAAATTATATAAAAAATTAAGAACCTATATGAACAGTATACTACGAATAATATTTTCCGTAATTTAAGATATATACAAGAATTATAACATCCTTATATGCGATAGAAAGATATCTGATGATCTAATTATACATCTGGAGGTTAAAAGGAATTACTCAGCTCTTCCATATAGCTCAGTTTTCAACATAGAGGCTCCATTACAGTTTAATGGATTAAGGCTGCAGGCTGAAAAATTGTGTAATTTCTCCGTTAAAACCACACCACCGTTCCAGGAACAAGGGTTTAAAACTTTGCTCAATTAAGTAAATAACCACACTAAGAGTAAAGGAGAGCATGCCCATCATTATCCTACTCACATGAAGCTTTTAGAGAAAATTAAACAATTTTCCAATCTCCATTTGTATTTTTGGAACATCCGTTTGTAGGATATACGCCTAGCATGCGACTGAATTTATCAAATGTCGAAATAATGGCCAAGTAGATGCAGTTAGAGTTAACATTGCGTGTAAACTTCTATCTTCATCATAATGTTGTCTACGATCTGCAATCTTACAATACTTGTTATGTTGGCCTTTAGTACTATGACTGATTTCTGTATTTTCATACTTGTTTATTTATCATTTTTTAAGAAATTTTCATTGAAATATAGAAGTAAACAAATATTAATTTCGTAAAATTTATACAATGTTGGATTTAAGCCGAGGATATTAGTGTTACTTGAGGAAGGGTTATATGTGGCAACATTTCAGCAAAGTTTATTTAAATATCTTATGTAGAGAAACTTCTATATAAAACAATAAAGATATTTAGGCGACAGAAGTTAACTTAGTAACATACGTTATAAAGGGGGAAAAGAAAATATTGTCAATATTATCCATAAGAATCCACCACAAATCATTTACGTTTATTCAATAATATTGTATATTATGGACATAGAATCTCATATTTTATGTATCAGCTAATAATTATTTAGCGCTGATTAATTGCTGTAGGAGAAGATTTTTTTCCCCTCCCTTTCTCGTCAATGATGACCTTAGGAGGCGCTTGGGTTCCCTCAGAGTCTGACCGAAGCATCTGATCTGAGATGAAATCAGGGTTGAGGGACCGGCCAACGCCTGAGATGAATGATTGATGGAGCAATTGGTGGAATGATTGTGGGAGAAACCATGTTGTTCACCACAAATCCCACTTTGCGGTCGCCTGGGATCGAACTCGGGCCGCCTAGGTGAGTGCCAAGCGGTCTAACCGCTCAGCCATGGCGCGGCCTGGAATAGAGTCAGAATTTATTTTTCTTTATAGATAATTTTATCATTTCTTCAACATTTCAAACTCCTGCTTATTTAATATATGTTAAACTGATATCGTATACTGCGATGAGCATCTAAAAGGACGACGTCGAATGTTTCTATTTATAAAATTCTCATAAAAATATATAAATATATTTCACACCCAAGAACTATCTCTTCATGATTGAATATTTTATTATTTTGAATTAATGATTAATAATAACAATCTCTAATAAACTTACCCATACTCACCTCAGTGGCCAATTTTTAATGTCCTGTAACGTTAAGTCATATAGGTAGATGAACGAAATAGGTAAAATTATGCTCAAGTGAGTCCAGGATCCACAAAACAGAATGACCTGACATTTATCTTGAGGGATGGGGAAAACTCCGAGATACCTTATCCAGATAACTCACCCTGACCGAGCTTTAGACTTGGCACATCTTGAATATGAGGCATACACTCCACTGCGATGGCATAGTAATTTTGGACGCTTGGAGACAGTTTATTAATGGTTTAATAATACGAAAATATTGTTTATAATTAAAGAAAATTGGAGCGAAAGTGTTTAAGAAGAGGACGAAGGGAAAATTTGCTTGCATTTTACTTCTCATCTTGGTGGGTATTTTACATAATTATACACAAAAGTGTCCAGAAGCACTGTACTTTGGTTGCCTGCCACGGAATGCACCCGAGTTCATCCCAACCATGGGGGCTGCGTATATCAAGTCTCGGTTAGACTTATGCCCACTGAACATCGTGAGGAATTTGAGGAGCTACGATAGGTAGCCAGTCCCGTTTGCAGAAGACCTACTTTCCAGCTGGGGTTGCAGATACCGGCCGCATCTCCCTGCATCGGTTGGATGATAGCCGACCTCTGCCTTGCCTTGCCTTGCGCTTGTGATACTGAGGCCGGCAGTTGGATGGGCAAGCTTTGGTCTACTTCAGGCAGTTTCCAGTAGATTGTATACACCACAGTTATATGAGGGTGGTCTGAGAACTTTCCGACCTCAACATGAAGATAGCAGCACTCGTAAATAGAAGCTAGTTAAATTTCGTTGTTCATCTGTTGACAGTTACCAAAGTTTCAGGCAATACGCCTACGCAAATCAAGGATGAGTTGGATTCTGTGTATGGTGACTCTGCACCATAATTTATCACAGCGAAATTTTGGGAAGCTGGATTTAAACTTGACTGTAAGAGCTTGGGAGACGAACGTTCGGGACAATCCAAAAACTGCAACTACCAACGAAAACATCGCCAAAGTTCACCAAATGGTACTAGACAACCGCCAAATTAAAGTGACAGAGATAGCAGAGGGTATAAACATGTCAAAAGAAGGTGTTTGTCATATATTAAATAAACATTTAGAGATGAGAAAGCTGTCCACGTGCTGGGTGCCGTGTTTGCTCTAGTTAGATCAACAACGTGTTTGAATGAACATTTCCAACGATCTGTTGGCGTAGTTTAGGAGCAATTAATCCGAGTTTTGGCGGCGATTAATTGCTGTAGATGACACCTGTATACATTATTATACGCATGAAACAAAAACACAGTCCAAACGGGGGACTGCAAAGGGGAAACCGGCTCCAAAAGAAGCCAAAACTGTTTTTTCTCGGCTGGGAAATTGATGGCCACTGTTTTCTGGGATAGTCCGGAGTTATTTTAATAGATTATCTTTGAAATGGAAAAACCATTACAGGAGCATACTACGCACCATTATTTGACAACTGAAGGCAGAACTTGCTGAAAAACGGCCACATTTGCAGAAAAAAAATCCTGTTTCACCAAGACAATGCACCGCCTCACACCTCAGCGGTTGCAATGGTGAAAATCAACGAATTACGGTAGAACTGCTTGAATATACACCTCACTCACCATATCTAGACCCAAGTGACTTCTATTTGTTCCCTCATCTGAAAATTGTGCTCGCAGGACAGAAATTTTTGACAAAGAAAAGGTACTCTCCTTTGTGAACAATTATTTTGCAGAGAAAAATGCCGAGTACTATTTGGACGGATTACAGAGATGGGAACATCGCTGGGAGAAGTGTGTAGAGTTATAAGGACACTATGTTGAAAACAATTCTGAAAAAAAAAATATCTTGTATCTTAATTAGGTTAGAAAATTTTCAGACCATCCTCGTAATGGTAGATACGGTGTCCTTGGAAACGAATTCACGTGTTGTAATTTTACTTTCTGTGAAAGCTGACTTAAAAACTTTTTCTGCACATTACCAGTTCACAAAACCCCATTCCATATAGGTCACTTGAATTATATCTCCTAGCAAGGGAAACCTTCCTCGTAGACTTAAGGACAAGCGATCCCTAACCAAACACCTGCGCATCAGGAAAATTACTAGCAACATTGATGGGGAAAAAAGAAGAAGTACTACTAGATTTCTATGGCACAGGAGCCATGATAGATCGATCATGCAAAAGGCAAACTTCGAAATCAGACATGTCATTACATGATTGGTAGCTCAATAGGTTTCATCACCCAATTTGCAAAAGCACACACTTCCATGAACCAAATATAGACTGTGAGTGTATGTTACGTGAAAAACCATGCAATAGATATGACATTGAACGCTGCACAAAAAGAACAAAGACAAAGGGTGAATATGCAAACATATAAACCACAAATGTAATCTATCTCTCTCTATGGTTAATTGGCCGCAGCTTTTTAATAATAAACAACTTGACTCTAATAATGTTACATTTCTGCTTAGAAATAGTTTAATTTCAGGTTAATACCTACAGATCCCGATAACTGCAGCGGTGTACATCACGCCGATATTTCCTAGTCATGTGCACAGAGAATATTGTTGCAATAAATTTTGATGGAGGATTTTCTAAAATGGAAAACTATTCATTTTTAAAGTTTATGTGTATCCCTGAATCCCCTTCCACATTATGGATTTATACCTGATATTTATGCACGGCACGATGATCATGCTGGTTGTATATTACAGGGATTTGTGGGTGATACAGATTTTAATGAGCTTCGAGATGTACATTTCTATAGACATAAAACTCTGTAGATCGGAACGGGTTTGGAACTCAAAATCTGTAACTTAGAACTCTGACACTTTATCTGTTCATACGTAAAGCACAGCTACTGCTATGACATAAACTCCCTACTAATTTGTGTTTCAAATGGGAAGATGTTTGTCCTTGAGCGCTACTAGGTGAGCAACCAATCGGAGTCCTGCGGTGTTGTACTGCATTCGCCCTAAGTAAGTGGTGTGTGAGAAGTGCCAACCTAATCAATCTGTATGAAATACTATTCGCGCTGAGATAAAAATTCATATTTTGACAAAACTAATCCATGTGGAAGGTATAGAATAATGTATCTAACATAACCATGAAAACCCCATATTTTTAGCTCAAATAGTTTCTATAATACAAATAACAACCACTATAATACATGTATTATAACAATAAATCGCGACGTAAGCACTATATGAATATCATTATTGGCTGGCATGTATGCGTATATTTGTAATTACTCAGAACTGAAACTTAAATGTTTGACATGACGTGATAAAATAATTACTTTGAATAATCCAATTCGAGCGAGAGGAAACAAATTTCCTGTTGCCCTGGCAGAACGTGTCTGGTCACATATCTTTGTTTATGAATGGTTCGTAATCTCTATTTACTCTAGAGAGTTCAAAGTGGTTGGTGTGTATGTATGCACATATACTTATAATTACTCAGAACTGAAATTTAAACTACTGACATGACGGATAAAAGAATTACTGTGAATGAATCAGAGTGTTAAATTCGAGAAAGAGCAAACACTTCATTGCCTGTTAGCCTGTGGAATGCTGTATGTTTATGTTTATGAATGAATGCTGGATAAGAAGTGTTTCTTTACTCTGGAGAGTTCAGATCAATATCATTCAGTTGTTCTTTACACAAGAGTAGAGTAAGAATTAAATAGTGCAATGGCTTTTTGCGGTAAATTTAGTGGCGAGTCAAAAAGTCAGGTATTGCGAAGTCAGGCTCGAAGTATTATTTTTGAGGTCAACACGTTCTTCAAAAAATTTTCGGATACAGAAACTAAAAATTAGTTATTGCAAAGAGTACTTCCGTTTAAAAACACGGAAAAAGTTTATCAGCTGGATCAACTTGCAATAGAAACGGTACACGAGGTAATACACCTCCCACTTTACCACTGCCAATATAATCCAATCGAATTGGTGTGGGCTCAAATAAATTGGGGGATTGCAAACAGAATTAATACTTTTAAACTGACGGACGTTAAACGAATTGTTCACGAAGAAATTGACAAGGTAACACAACAGGACTGGGAAAACTACGTGAGGCATGCAGAAAACCTTCAAGAAGACGATTTTAAGAAAGAAATAGCACGTGACGAGATTTTGGAACGTATAATCATAAACTGGCAAGACTCAGACGATGAAGACAGTGACAATGACGAATTGTCTCTTAACGGAAGTGACATTGACAGCGATATGGATGAGTCACTGGCAGTTCCATTGGATTAGAAGAACAGGTAATTCAAAAACTATTATAGTTATAGTATTTTAAAATATACATAATTTGCGAAAATGCTCTTTCCAATTTTGCTTTTGGCAACTGCATCATTGTAAAAGTTTGTAAAATATAATTTTCTTACCCTTACGTCTGTGCCAAGCAGAGCTGCATGTTGTATGAGTGTGCGAGAGAGAGGGAAATACAAAAGGAGTGGGGTAACAAGCTGGCAACGCTGAGTGTGATACGGCATCTGATTAGCTAGACTCCAGAACACTTCCCATTTGAGACGCATAATAGGTAATGTTTTGTTGCCTTTGGTTCATAAGATAAAGAATGTATTATTATTATTATTATTATTATTATTATTATTATTATTATTATTATTATTATTATTATTATTATTATTATTATTATTATTATTATTATTATTATTATTATTATTATTATTATTATTATTATTATTATTATTATTATTATTATTATTATTATTATTATTATTATTATTATTATTATTATTATTATTATTATTATTATTATTATTATTATTATTATTATTATTATTATTATTATTATTATTATTATTATTATTATTATTATTATTATTATTATTATTATTATTATTATTATTATTATTATTATTATTATTATTATTATTATTATTATTATTATTATTATTATTATTATTATTATTATTATTATTATTATTATTATTATTATTATTATTATTATTATTATTATTATTATTATTATTATTATTATTATTATTATTATTATTATTATTATTATTATTATTATTATTATTATTATTATTATTATTATTATTATTATTATTATTATTATTATTATTATTATTATTATTATTATTATTATTATTATTATTATTATTATTATTATTATTATTATTATTATTATTATTATTATTATTATTATTATTTATATTAATATTGGGTCTGTTTATTATGTGGTTCGTATACTTTGCATAAACTGTAATAGATTGTTGTTACTGAGCTAACTACCTTAGAGGAGAGTGTACATACACACGCATCAAAGACATAAATGACAAAGCCTCTTAAGTGGTAAGGATGTTCCTGTCAGTCAACTCAGGATCAAGAGGGGAGTATTCCTATGGGCTAACAGATTGTAATTCTGTACCAAGATGAGGATTACTAAGACTTTGATCAGTTTACAAAGGCAGAGATTCGATACATACAGCGACTCCTCGTTAGCTTTTACCTTATATACATAGTTTGTGTTTTTAAAGTAGTTACTAGTACCACTTCCACGTTTGGCAATAAGAAAGGAAGTAAGAGGTTCTAATATCCCGAATATGAACTTCTGGAGAGTTTCTCGTGGCTTTACATCCAAGCTATGCACCCTCTTCAACAAAGAACTCATAAGAGAAGATCGAATTTCAAGTCGTACAGCAACTTGGATCTGGCAGATAGTAATTTTACGGGTAATTTGATTTCGTAGGTGAAGTAATGGAGGCTAAGCAGTTGGTAATCCTGCAACACGCTCTGTCGCCGAGTGTGCATTACCCTCTTCCCTTGCAAAGATGTTCAAGTGGTTCCTGCCACCACCGGCAGTTATATTAATTCAGGGCTGTACACAAAGTGTGCATTCACACATTCACTACTAGGAAATTTACTGTGATAAAACTCCAATTACCTAAATCTAAAAGACTTTCTCTACCTGTACCTTATTATTACACACTTCCTGTTACTCACTATTCTCATTAAAATATACTTTGTCTTTAGCCAGTGAAACCCTTGCACTACTAGTTTATTACGGGCTACAAAGAGAAAATAAAATTGAAGATACTCAGATATTGAAAAAACAACTCGCTATGTACCGCATACTCTTTCTATTACATTGTAAGTAAAAAGTAAATAGGGATGGTACCTTAAAATGACAAAATATTGAATATTCAAACAATAACATCTGTTTGAATGAGTAAAGCCAGACTAAAATTTTCAATGTCATAGCCGGGATTTGAACCACGGATCTCCCGCTCTCCGTGGGTTGCTCTAACCCACTGTGCTACTATGTAGGCATTAAATTCTCCAACTGACTCGTATGTTTCCCGGTAGACCACTAGGAGTTCTCATATGCTATGAGACACGCACATTTTTTGGTGAATTACTATGCTGTAAGTACTTACGTCTACTTGGAAACATAGGGGTCAGTTAGAGAATTTAATGTCTACATAGTAGCACAGTGGGTTAGAGCAACACACTGAGAGCGGGAGATCTGTGGTTCAAATCCCGGCTATGGTATTGAATTTTTCAGTCCGGCTGTACTCATTCAAAGCTTAGCATACACACGGCTAGTGTGGAAGAAATGATTATTTCCATCAATTTACCTGAATAACATAGTGGTTTAACTATGAAGCCGGGGACCTAAGTACTTACAGCATAGTAAGTCGCCACAAAAGGTGCGTGTCTCATAGCATATGCATATGAGAACCCCTAGTGGTCTACCGGAAAACCTACGAGTCAGTTGGAGAATTTAATGTCATGTCAGCATGTTGGCCATAGTAGCTCAGTGGGTTAGAGCAGCCTATGGAGAAGTTAAGTGCAGAGGTTCTACTCCCATTAGTCCTGGACCCGTAGGACCAAGGACCCGGGCCTCCTTCTACCAGGGAGAAGCTTCCCTTAAATATTTTTTAATTCAAGCAATTGCATCCTCCTCATTACTGTTCTTAATTTTATTAAAAACTAATACTTATGAAATATTTTATTTTATAAAAACAAGAACTTGAAATAATTTAATTATAATCCCTTTATTGATGGATAATCCGGTTTTTTTTCCATAGGGCAATACATTGAGTCTAAAAAGATCCCCCCGCCCCATCGACAACAATGTCAAGACGAGTAGAAGTGGATAGGCCACTTACGAGCGTCAAATCCGCAGGGAAGACTACTGAAAACCTCGGTGGGGCCGCCTGGTGATCTAGCACACCTTCTACTAGCTCTGTAGACTAGTACCCGTAACATTTTAGGTAACCCTCTGCCCCCTCCGGGCGGCCGAAGCCTGGCCGCAGGTATGTGTGGGTGTGTGTAGTGTGTAACGCCCGCTTTTACTACATACGGCACCGCAGGCGGTGGCACTGATTATACATGAGATGAAGATGGAGCACCGGTGGAATGAGATGGCGGGGGAAACTGGAGATCACGGAGAAAACCCGCCCCAGCGCCGTGTTGTCCACCACAAATCTCACTTTGCGGTCGCCTGGGTTCGAAACCGGGCCGCCTTGGTGAGAGCCAAGCGGTCTAACCACTGAGCCACTGAGCCGCAGGTACCTGATCTCCCGCGGGTAACGGGAACACACTGCTCCCTCGAGTCCAACCCAATCCGAACAACTCCCAGTGAGCGAGGGGCTCAATGTTCGGCCCAAGGTTCCTCTAAGAACGTCAGAGGTACCAACAAGGGTCCGCAGCGCTCACACCACAGCAGCTGAAGGGGACGGATCCCCTCCCCTACGGGGAATACAAGGGGGCATTTAGGCATAACACGCTGCGTTCCTCACAGTCTGAGCTGAGGAAGGATGTCCAGCAGCTACTAGCAAGTAGTAGCATTTGGCATATTTCAGGCTTCAGTTTTGGGCGTTGCGCTTCTATTCCGCAACAGATTTTTGGTGTACATTTGGTAGATACAGCGGGAATTATAGTATCAATTTTTTCAGGTGCGTAGTCATGTGTTCAGTGATATTTCCATTTTGAGTTAGGTACACTATTCACCTCAGTTAAAAAAACAGCAAACACAAACACAAACACACACACATACACACACACACACACACACACACACCTACTGCTTTTTATTCAAGGCCTCGAAACATGCATTTCACAGCTTTAGAAGCCTGCTCATACGTTTGGACAATATTTACAAGAACCACTATTTTACAAAATATGGCGTTTATAGCCTCATTTAAGGGAGATTTGTAGTTTTCCTTTCATATCCAGGTAAATGTCTCCAACAACCACAAAGGCAGGATTGTGTTCACACAGTGTTGTGTTCACTGACCATTTTTCAGTTTGTTATTCGCAGGTCACGAAGTATTAACTTAGATATATTGATAATTTTTGGTACCAAGTGCTAATTGCCAGTATTATCTCAGCAGTAACATGACATCCGTTGAATTTATCTGTCAGTTATAAATGTGCGTCACAGTTGTGCTGCCAATACAGCATTTGAGTAAATCAGCACTAAAATCATGTCCTATTAGCTCCAATGGCTTTGTTCTCACTGTTGGTTTAGAATGAGCCGCATTTGTTTACCATTTGTTGTCAATGACGATTACATGAAAACATGTCCATCAAAAGGACCGCACCTCAATTACGGAGCTAGAGTAGATTAAAGCTTTACTCCCATCGTGTCACAGTTCAATCCTCTCTCTAGGTTATGCAGCAATCAAGAATATAGGTCTGGTGCATTCGCTGTACAGCATCAAATGGCGATATTTGCCAAAGAATGATATCTTTAATTTTTGTTTAATGTTATATATTAAAATGCCTTGTTTAATTTGATACATATTTTGCTGTTGTAAGAACAATGTTGTTGTTGTTGTTGTTGTTGTTGTTGTTGTTGATGATGATGATGATGATGATGATGATGATTATAAGGGCGCTCAGCTGCAGAGGTTATCAGCGCCCTTTTTTTTTAAGAAAACTGGTAATGGCATAAGCCAGATATAAATTGCTCTAAAAACTATAAATATGTAAATAGACTTACAAATAATACATGCACATAAAAACTATACAAACAAAAGAAATATATATCTAAAATGGCATAAATTCTCTTCGCTAAAAAAACATTCTCCACTACTGCGTTATCGTCCGCTAGCATTTCTGCAAAGCTGGCCGGCAGCTGCAGAGACGTCCTAAGGTCTGCTAGGTTAAAACACTCTAGCAGCACGTGTCGGACAGATAACGCTTCATTGCAAAACGGACACAGTGGAGCAGGTTCCTTTTTAAAAAGAAAACAATGAGTAAAAAAGCAGTGCCCAACACGCAACCGAGCCAAACTCACCTCCTCGCGACGAGATGACCGACAGGAGGTAACCCAGGGAATCGGAAGTTCTTTCACAGATCTAAGTTTATTATTGCGGAGAGCGGACCACTCTTCCTGCCAGCAGGTTTGCACAGCTCTCCGCAATACGGCCCTAAAATCCTCCGACGTTACAGATGGTACTCGAACCCTGGACTTCATGGCAGCCGTCTTGGCTGCTGAACCCGCCATTTCATTCCCCCGCAAGCCTAAGTGACCAGGGATCCATGCACACACCAGGCTAACGCCAGAAGCGTGTAAAACGTGGAGGGCATCCTGGATACGATGGACAATAGGGTGGTAGTTGTACAGCTGTCGTAGACTTTGAAGTGCACTGAGGGAATCACTTAGGATTAAGCAGTCCCCCAACTTTCGTCGACGTATGTGTAAAATGCCCGGTATATTGCATAAAGCTCTGCAGTAAAAATGGAAGTACTAGTGTCGAATCCGAATGTAACTGTAAGAACAATATTTAAATTGTAATGCATAAGAACAATTATAACTCCTTTTTGAGTACAAGGGTACTGGGTGACTCACTGAACATAAGGTTGGGCGACTTGTTTTCCTACCTGTAGGAGATGTACTCGAAAGGAAATGGACAAATTACGCTCCGTCTTGCTGTGTAAGCAACAGGAGCCTCTTAATTAGTCCTTCCCACATTCTGTGTTACGCTTACACGTAAGGCAGGAATTCTGTCTTTGAGTGAATTCCTGTAGAGGCAATTCTCATCAAACAAGGAATTCTGTGTTTGAGTGGATTACTGTTAAGGCAATTCTCATCAAACTTGATCACACAAATAGGCCCGGAGAAAATAGTCTATATCAATAAGCTTTGTCCGAAATTCTTGCATCGGGGTAATTTAATCAACCGTGTGGATATTTTATATGGAATGTTTCCTTGCCCATGCTCTTGTGGGTATTTAATCTTATGATATCATTGGCAGCAATGGAAACCCTCAAAGCCTAAGTTTAGGGTCCGCCGTGGGATTTGCCCGTCAGGAGAACTGAAGAATGCTGAAGAAAACCGTGTAGAGGAAGGATAGGATTTGATTCGCTCGATACTATGACTTGACGAACTCGGCTACTCGTCAATATCCTTCGATATTGTATAACTGATGATAAGAAAGCCTAAGTTTAGGTTCCTCCATGCGATTTGCCAGTCAAGAGAACTGCGGAATGATGAAGAAAGCCGTGTAGAGGAAGGATAGGATTTGAATCGCTCGATATTATGACTTAACGATATCCTTCGATATTGTATAACTGCTGATAAGAATATTACACTATGAATGTGATAATGGCGTCAGGAACGATGCCGAGTGCTTTTGGCCTGCAAACCTTCATTATTAATGCATGCAAAATACATCTATACCTTACAAAATATGCATAATTAGCAGCATTTTGAAAGGTTATACTTTCAGGTTTTTGTGAAAACTTATAATGCACAACATGGAGAAGAAAACTTCGGATTAAATATGTAGATACATGAGTTCTTTACAAGATATCTGTAAAGGAATGGTCACAGTGCAACTGTAGCTTTGCATCTGTGAGCACTAGAATTCAGCTGTAATTTTCTCCTTGTAAAGAATGCTATTATATATACACATCCCGATCTAATAAAGATATAGGACATTTTTTCAGATCTTTTATTATTATTTTTCAACATAGTCTCCTTGTAACTCTATACACTTCTACCAGCGATGCTCCATCTCTGTAACCCGTGCAAACAGTATTCGCGATTTTCTCTGCAAAATAATTGTTCTGTCTCTCTATTAGACGAAAATCTCTGTCCGAGCGCAATTTTCAGATGAGGGAACAAATAGAAGTTGCTTGGGAGCTAGATCTGAAGAGTAAGATGGATGATCAAGCAGTTCAAACCATAATTCGTGGATTTTAGCCATTGCAGCCGCTGAGATGTGAGACGGTGCGTTGTCTTGGTGAAACAGTATTTTCTTTTTCAGCAAATGTGGCCGTTTTTCCGCAAGTTTGCCTGCAGCTTGTCAGGTAATGATTTCCTCTTTGAAGATTATTGGTTAAAATAACGCCAAGAATATCGCAAAAACAGTCGCCATCACTTTCCCAGCCGAAAATAAAAACAGTTTTTTGGAGCCGGTTTCCCCTTTGCAGTCCACTGTTTAGACTGTATTTTTGTTTCGGACGTATAATGGTATATCCACGTTTCATCCACAGTAATTAATCGGCGTCAAAACTCGGATTTGTTGCGCCTGGATTGCGCCAACAGAGCGTTGGAAATGTTCATTCGAACAGCCTTTTGGTCTAACGTGAGCAAACGCGGTACCCAACGCGCGGACAGCTTTCTCATGTCACAATGTTAATTTAATATATAACATTATTTTGACATCTTCATAGCCTCTGCTATCTCTCACTTTAATTCGCCGGTCGTCTAGCATCATTTGGTGAACTTTGGCTATGTTTTTGTGGGTAGTGGCAGTTTTTGGAAATCCCGAACGTTCATCGTCTCCCAAGCTCTTATGGCCACATTTAAATTCAGCTGTCCAAAATGTCACTGTGGTAAATGATGGTGCAGAGTGCCCATACGCAGAAACCAACTCATATTTGATTTGCGTAGGTGCATTGCCTTTCAAAAACAAATATTTAATGACAGCTCGATACTCAATTTTTCTATTTTCATAAAAACACTCACATCAGCTAACTCAAACGACTGAGCGTCCACAATGGCTGAAACTTTGGTTAGTAGCTGTCAACAGATTAATTAACGAAATTCACTAGATTTGATTTACGAGTGCTGCGATCTTCATGTTGAGGTCGGAAACATTTCAAACCACACTCGTATATATATACACACACATATATATATATATACACACACATATATATATATATATATATATATATATATATATATATATATATATATATATATATTCACAGTGTTAATCTGTGAGACAGTATTATTTTCTCTTGTTGCATTAAATCCACACACACACACACACACACACACACACACACACACACACACACACACACACACACACACACACACACACACACACACACACACACACACACACACACACACACACACACACACACATATTCATGCTTCCATATTCTAGGGTGGATGGAGAAGGATCCTTTCTAATGAAACAGCAGAGGATCTAATCCGGGACGTCTAGATTTGAAGGTGTGGAAGTTTTCCATCCACCAGAACGCACTCTCATCTGTTTAATGTGCGTACATCCACCATATGTTTTCCGGTACTTCTACGCGTTCAACCATACATTTGATTAACATCGCTTAGTATTAACTTTCTATAAACACCGCGTGCACCATTTAGTAATACAAAGATTATCCTTATCGTTATGAAGTGTTGGTTTTCACGCTGTATCTTCAGGTTCTTCTTTTCGTTCCATTTATTTAACAATGAAGAGTAATTGATGAGTTAGAAGACCAGCTGATAGCTGCAGTCGTTTTGATTTTCTCCAGTGGCAGATGCTGTGTTCATCAAAAGGTCATTTCGTGCAATCGTATGGCATATTTATATTTTCTTTTCTTCGATATATTCTCTCTTCTTTAAAGCAGCTATATTGCCAACATATTTAAGATTATGCGACACTATGTATTTTTGTAGTTGTTTCGGAGCATTTACTTCAAGGGTAAGAGATGGATCTTTTATAGCATCTTCCAATTCAGTTATGAAATGTTCATTATAGCATACAAATGCAGTTATAGAGTCCTAATTATGCCATTAGGGCCATTATGCGTTAGTATATATTGATTGATCCACTATAACAGGACTGATAAGAGGGAGGGAAAAGGGAAATTGTGAATTGTGTGGGGGAAAAGAAAGCATAGGACAGTATGTAACAAAAAGCGAGCAGGTTCCAAGATTTTACAATTTACATCTTTTGGCTACATTTATTTGTCGTTACCTTGTTGCTACCTTGGCTTACATGACACCTTTGTCTTTTGCTCTGCCGGATAGCTCTTAACCTCCATACCTCTTTGATTACTTAATTAGTCCCTTTCTTCCTCCTCCTCTCCCTTTCTTACATTTTTTACATTTATGGCCTATTTTTGTTTTACTTTCTGCAAGAATTCACCAATACTTCTTACCTTCTATTCCTCCCTGCCCGATAATATTTTTATAGCTACTATCCTCTTCTCTACTTTCTCCCATTTTTCTTCCCAAACCTTTTTTCTCCGTATTGCAACCTCATCGCATTCTGTTACATAGTGTTCTATGCTTTCTTTTCCCCCACACAATTCACAAATTCCCTTTCCCCTACCTCTTATCCCTCTTAGAAATATTATTCCAGTTCTCATCCATGCTAACCCTTCTCTCTGTTGTCTATCGCAGTAATCTACATATGCTTCTTGTCCCAAATTTCTTTTTATTTGCTTGTGAAATTTTAATGATTTCATATTTTCTACACTTCCCCATATTTCCAGTCTTTCTATATCTTCTATTCTGCATTTTACTAATTTACCCACATCGCTTGTATTCCTTTCCTCTAATCTCCATATATCTCCCATTCCTATTTTTTCCTTAATTCCTCCTATCTCTGCCCATCAACTATTTGAGTTCTCTAATCTTTTTTGCTGTCTCATGCATAATTTCATAACTTCCCCTTCTTGTTTAACCAAACACATATACCAAAGTTTTATTATTCTTTCCATTATCATTCCATTTCTTCTTGTCTTTTCTAATTCTACTAAAGCTACTTCCCTAGGTGCTGACCTTGGTAAGCCTAGTAGCTCTTTACAAAACCTTCTGTAGTTTTGGTCAAACGTTTTGTTTACCTCTGTGCCCCCCAAAGATCTCCACTGAATACAACATTTTGGATTCAACTAGTACTTCGTAAATTCTTTCTAACCATTGGGTTGTCATTTATAGCTTATATTTACATATTCTTATTCCATTCTTTGCCACTCTTCCTTTTGCTTCAATTTTTCTCCTGTGTTATCCCCACTTTCCATTATTATCCAACCTTACTCACAAGTATTCAAATTCATTGACTACTTCTACCCTTTTGCCATTTAAGTACCCACTTTTCATCATTTTTTAGTTTAACTTCCTTCGTGAAGACCATAACTTTGGACTTATTTATGTTTATTTTTATTCCCCACTCTTTACAAAATTTCTGGATTTCATATATTGCCTTCTGCAATATTACTATCGTTATAGATCTTAACATTAAGTCATCGGCATATAGCAGTGTAGAAATTTCTTTGTTTGCTATTACCGGACAGTTCTGATTTCCTTCTTTAACCTTGTATATTATCTCATCTATAAATAAGTTAAATAAAACTGGACTCATTTTGCATCCTTGTTCTGTCATCTCTGTAATTACATTTTTTCCCACCTTATGCAAAACTTCACCCTTCTCTACCACTTTTATAAATTTTCTACCTGCCCCCTTCATCCTCAACTTCCAAACTAATGCTTTTCTGTTTATCGTATTTAAAACTATCTCAAAATCTGCAAAGAACATATATACCCTTCCTCACTTCTTCCTGAGGTATTTTTCTATTACAGTCTTCAGTTGAGCGGTCTCTGAGACTTTGGAGAGAACTTAATGTATTAGAAATTATAAGAAATCTACTCTCACGAGTATGTCAAAGCTTGCTTAAGAGAATGTAGCAGCGAAATTGGCTAAAAATATGGGGAAAAATATTTTTTGAGCTAATAAAACACTTTGACCCTTTTGGTATCATAATCCAACTAAATTTATTATTTTCAGGCATTTAAATACTCTCACATGACAATTTAAATGCCCGTGCGAACGTGCATGCCGGTCCTTGGATTCACAGAATTCTGTCATTTGAGTTCGATTGAATGTACTAAATTAATACATTTGAAATTAGCGGGCAAAGTTTCTGGTGGAATTTTGTGTATTGGTATGATGGTTATTTTTTCAATATGTTGCACCATGGAAACAAAACACTGGCTACAAACATTGAAAGCAAATAATAATGTTTATATTTTTGCTTTTGTGTGAGTTTCTAACGGTCGGTATTTCTTGTGTTTCTTGTTGAACTACATACTATTTATATATAATTGATGAGTTTCAGTGCGCCATTTAACATTTATAAAGGTATTTTATGCATCAAAACGTGCATATAACTGTTATATAGGTTATAGGTAAAACATTCTTTGAAACAACTGATCTTCTTTTGACTGATCTTCTTTTGAATATGCTAAACGATACATGGGAAGAAATACCTAAACATAACACAACATTGGGAACATACTTGAGGCCTGATGTGGTAAGAAAACTAATGCCTGTGTACCAAAGGCTGGTATTAGATTAAATCCTAAGGAGATGTACATTGGGTAAGATACAAGATGCAAATGAAAGTTAACATAACACGATATGGCATAGTTGTCCAAAAGAAATATTTGTTTCAAAGAAGAGACTTCAGGTTGCTGTGACATCAACCATCAGTGAATTCTATTTTAGTTCTCCTGCCTCACTCAAGCTGCAGTCAGATATAATGGACACAGATTTCACCAGTATCTCTAAAAATTAGCCAAGGGAAGGACGAATACGTTTACTTCATTCAGCAATTTCCGCGAAGGTAACTTCTAAAACATGTAGAAGGAAACTGAAATTGAAGAATCCTGCTGCAGAAGAGAGAAGGAAGAGGCAAGAGGGTCCAACTTATCTATCTGGACGGTTTCAGTCTACATCAAGGCATGTAGCTGAGAATGAAAATGTTTTGGATTTTAAAATTTGATTTACTCAGTTATATTTTTTTCAACACTCTTTGTCATTCAAAATGTTCCACACGATGCAGTTTTGATTCAGTCCCTCTAAAATTTTTAATACATGTTCTTAGAAATCAATACAAAGGTTTCTGTCATATGAAGTTTTAATATTCATTATATTTTTAAAGTTATTGATGTAAAAATTCAAAGGTTTAATCATTTTTTGGCTTTTTTGTTTGTTCCATACCTAATTTTTTCCCTTTAAGACAGTATAAGAAATGTATATGATAGATCGTTTCTTCGTAACCATCTGAATATTTTTAGAAATAGAAAATTAAAATTTTGAAAATTTTCATCACGTGGAGCGGTTTGAATTTTGCCCAAATTTTGAAATTCACAAATTAATTACTCAAAAGTTACTGAAGATATAAAAACCAAATTTTGTATTCTCTGTCCAATATGCATCAGAACTATGTGGTAAAAAGTTCAGCAAGATTGGTTGAAAATTGCTGGATTTGGGGTTTTCGGTTCTGCACCCCCTTAAGTGCAGAAAGTTCGCAGGAGTATATGGAATAATGACCGGAGTAATTATAGCGCATATTTTGTCGTTATCCGTTTCGGAACCATCAGTTGTAGATGTATGTATACAATTTTGTTACTTTATGCTTTCTTGTTTTATTTTAAGCGTTCTTCATCTATTACTAATTATTAAATCTTTCCGTTTTAACCGGTACATCTACTGCTTCTTCTTGACATTCAAAATACGATTGTTATAATAATTCACCTGTGACACTATTTGTTTTTCGTTGGACCCTTCCTATCTCACTGCAGTATTGACAGTTTTCCGGATTCCATCCGGTTGATTTAATCAAATACCTTACTATAGATCAGCAAATTCATTTTGTGATGACATACCCTAATGCTTAATTATATTCGTAGCAGTAAGTATTTAACAAGCACTTAACGTATTAATCACTCAGTGGCAATTGTTTTTCACTCTAAAGTACAGACCGAGGATGCGGAATCCGTGGTCTAAATCCCAAGTACGGTATTGGATTTTTCAGTCTGTTTTTATCTTTAAAGCTTGTCCGACACATGGCTAGTGTGAGAGGACAAATAATTTCCATGGTGGATTTTATTTTATTTGCTGAGGCTTTGTTCAAACATGCAGACACATTATCTCGAAGGTTGTAAACGCGATTTTCCGCCAAAGCTTATTTGAAGTTCTCATTTTGGGGCTTCTAGATGCGTATAGGAGATATTGTGATAATGCAACGCTAGTTTTCACAGTAAACATACAGATAACACCGGCAGCTGACAAACTTTCAATGGCAACTGGACAGACAATTATCAATTTCCAATCAACTGGATTATATCCACGAGCAACAATAGCAACAATGTGAGGAGGATTACGTGTCGTTAAAGGTGCGGTCAGACTAAAGCCACTTCGGTACGTGAACAAACTCCGTTTCACAGAACCAACTAATACGTCAATGTTACGGCCTGTAGCCTGAGCCTGGCAGATAACGGATGCGCCAGCTTGCCACACTTCATCAAACACTTTGAGTCGATATATCGAATCTAATTCGTCGATTTCATACGCTACTCTCCAATAATCGCCTAAAAGGAAGAGGGAGCTTAGGAAAAGTTTTCACCTTTCAGAAAGGTTCATACAGCATCTTGTATGGAGAGCGTGATATTTAGGTGTGATCAATGAAAGATTCAGTTCATATTGCAGACAAATCGGTTTAATACCCTTTATGATAAAATCAATATATCCTTTCCCATGGTTTTAAATATTGTAATGGAGCTTCCATAGCGTGTTTCATGCAAGAGTAAAGGTAACACGTGGTTCTGTGTATAGACAACCTCTCTGATATTTCCAATATTTTATTTCACATTCAAAACTAAGAAAATTGTATTCTTTATTTGTGTTTAATGTTCTGCATTATTGTACTTGTCTCCCTATTTCAGAAATATACCTTACATGCATTGTTTAAATACATATTTGAAGTGAATAACATTCGTAGGCTTTTTATCAGATAAATTTAGTTGCTTTAAATGCTCTCAACACTACTAAATATAAGCCAATATGTCTGATAAATTTGTAAATTTCTTTGACACTTGTTATGAGTACCTCAAAGACACAAGTTTAAAAATATGCTCCTTTTATTAATGCTCTAGATAGATCAACATTTTTAATCGATAATCCGTGTTATTTTAAGGGGATGCAGCACCGAAAACCCCAAATCCAGCAATTTTCAACCAATCTTGCTGAAATTTTTACCACTTAGTTCTGATTCAGTTTTTGAATACCCTCCTCATAAAATTCTGCCGTCTGACGTGTTAACCACTGTATCAAAACTGTTTTGACTTCGTTATCGTCTTGAAGACGCTGACCGCCCAGATGTTTCTTCAAGTGCAGGAACAAATGGTACTCGCTGGGCGCCAGATCAGGGCTGTATGGAGGATGATCTGGAGTTTCCCATTGAAACTTCGTACAATACGAAGTTTCCTTATCAGGGTTGTTCATGGGACTGGGATTTCATTACGAAGGGGATTCGGTACGTAGGCCCCCATTCTGGGCCCATTGTTCCTATGCCCCCAAGTGAGGGAGGAAGGATGAGGTGAAGGAAACAAAGGATGGCCAACCCAAGGAGCCACGACAGTACAGAGGGCATGGTTCCTTCAGTTTACTTGGATAGAGACTTTTCTCGACAGGCCAGGACAACGAACTCGCTGTCCTAGAGCGGAAACGAGCCCAACAGCCGAGCCCCAAAGGTCCCTGGCAGGCGATTCGAGCCCATAAAAGTCCCTGGTTGGCGGCCCCGGAATGGTCCCAGCAGAGGAGCGGAGACCGACAACCGACCTACCGGAGACTGCCGAGACTCCCGTCGACACTTCTACCCTGAAAGAGACCACCAGATCAGAGATGATATGAAATGATAATGGCGATGACATGGAGGGACAGGAAATTCGGGGGGGGGGGGGTTGTAATTAACCTACCTAGCACTCGCCTAGCCACCCGGGAAAACCCCCGAAAAACATGGGTCAGGTGGGTTGGCCACGGGAATCGAACCCGGGCCTCCCAAATGCGGGCTACAAGACGATACCGCCTGAGCCATCCCACTCAGTATTTTCATGGTACTGCACTATATTTGACCACAGAAAAAGATTTTCTGTCTGACGAACGCTTCTAAATTCTCTGCGAATCTGTGAAAGCGATCCATGTATGGGTTTACTGCTCTACCTGGTGGTGCAAAAAGAACTTTTTAGTGTCGTAGTGGGCCGTAAACCTGGCTGGCTTTATGCATTCTTTTGTAGGTAGTTGTCTGTATCATCTTTTAGTCAGTGACGTAATTCCGTAAAGAGCAAGGACACAAAAACTGAAATATATATGGACACAGCTCTTTGTCTTACCTCGCCATTGTGTTTTATTAACAGCTGCAAGAACTAAATGTTCCGAGCAAAACTTGTTACCTTTTTCCAAATGTCGCTCGCTTGTGCCATAAAATATTTACGTCCTACCAACCTAGCAATTGTCCCTTGCAGCTGTGGTCCAACATGTTATTTATTTATAGTTTTAACATGCCAGAGATCTCGGAGAAAATTTGCACACGATGAATAACCTGAATTAGTTATTATGACGCGAATTACCCTCTGGTCACAAGCCACAAAAGGTATTTCTACAGTTACTTTTTAAAAATGAAACTTTTTCCCTGCAATAAACAAATTTAATAACTATAGAACTTGCATATTTTGCAGGTATCTTCACTAGTTACCTTAGTAAGTAAAGGAAGTATTGCATTAACCACAAACATTTTAAAAGAAATTCATTTGAAGCAACATTTTCACATTCTTTGAATCTAAGAACTTATTTTTAGAAAAAAAGGTCTATCCCCCCCCCTCTCTCTCTCTCTCTCTCTCTCTCTCTCTCTCTCTCTCTCTCTCTCTCTGGGTGTGAATAATACAACTGAAAAATGAAATGTGGTAATTTTAATATCTTCCAAGAATGCAACACAAAGATTTTCAATAAAATTCACCGAAACTCCATTCTTTAAAGAAAAAAATTGATTAGAGTTTGTTTTCTCTCAAAAATCACTCCAAGACCTTTATTGAAATCCAATATCTTTAAAATATTTTCTTACAGATTAAATAAATGTCATGAAGTTTTTGGGTATACCCCTGCTCTCCAATTTATACTAGATTAATTTTGCAACCCTGATAAACTGAAAGAGATAGACAAAATCTTAATACGATAAAAGTGTAGATATGCACACAATTTATACAGGGTGTTTCGCAACGACATCGAACAAATTTACAGAAGTAGTTTTTCAGCTTCTATATGGCACATATGGATAGCTCTTACCGCCAAATAAGGCGCATAAAACGCTCCAGAAATAGTGTGGATTAGGTAGTAACATTGATGCCTGAGGTTCTACCCTCATTGGTCCCGGACCCGTAGGACCAGAACCTGGGCCTCCTGGTTCTTTTCCATAGGACAGTACCTATTTTATAAACTGCCGCCCCCCCCGGCTGCACACGGCAGCAGGATGGAAGTGGATACGCCACTTACGCACCAATCCAAAAAGGACCGGCTACCAAACAACCTTGGTAGGACCGCCGGTGACCTAGCACACCAGCTACTAACTCTGCAGGCTAGCACCCGGGACTTATTAGGCAACCTTCTGCCCACTCCGGGCGGCCGTAGCCTGGCCGGAGCTACCCAATTTCCCGTGGGTGTCGGGAACACACTGCCCCCCTCGAGTCCAATCCAATCCGAACAGCTCCCACTCAGGGAGGGCCTCGAATGTTCGGCCTGAGGTACCTCTAGTAACGTCTGAGGTTCCACGAGTGCTAAGGGTCCGCAGCGCACGCACCACAGCAGCTGTAGCGGACGGATCCCCTCCCTTACTGGAATTAGGCAGTGACAGGAACAACGTCACGTGCCTCACGCTGTCGAAGGAAATGCAGGTAGGTGACACTCCACGGTAGCTTGCCACTATTAAATATTTTTTTGCCTTATGAAACTGTAATAAAGAAGCCATTCTGTAGTTATTTGTTTATGGATGTTTAAAGTGTTCTAACATTCCGTTACAAGAGGCCCTGGTGGAAAATAAGCTGATGGATATATGCAACTTAAACCTTTTAGAGGTAAGTTTAAGCTAGTGAGATTGAGGTTAGAGGCATTAAATTATAAAAATAACAGAGAACAATGTCAAAAAATTGTAGATAAAGATAGCCAAAACTAAATGGCTTATGCAATGAGACAAGCATTTTATTTAACCATGTTTAATAACACTAAGTAAATCAATTGTAACTAACAGGAGGCTGTTTATTTTACAGTAACTGGTTGAAAGTACTGTACAATTAAGACTATAGCAAAATGAGTAAGCTTGGAACTGCCCGAGTCATTATCGACTTTTTCACAATTAACTGCTTTTTGCCTCATTATCTCAAAGGTAGTCTGGGGTCACTGATAAAGAGCAAGGAGCAATGCTTTTGTTTTCGTGACCGCTACGTCCCAATAAATACTTTTGAGGTTCGCACACCAGTGCTTACTGCGCTGCCTAATCGCAAAATCATTTAATATTGAATGCTGCATAAAATTATACCTAAGAGAACTTTGAAGCTACGACATCGAAATTCGGACTAAATAAATTATAAACTACGAAACGGATGGATTCGTTCGGTGTCTATCCTTTGTTTTTTCAATTTAATAACTTTTCAGACATTGCTTATTATAGGTTTCTATACGTAAACTTTTTAAATGGAAAATTGCTGGTTTGTTTGCACTTTGTCGTGTAAAGCACTTGGACAGTTGAAGCCAATAACATTAGTACCAACATTTAAAAGATTTGAAACTCAAAGCAGTAAAGTGGCTGAACTCGTAACATAGTCTTGACAGCACCATCTGCTGTGTGAGCGGTAAGGTATCCATTTTCGGCTGGGTATGAGAATTTATCTATAACCAAGATTTTATCCTATCCAATCAGAGTTTGAAAGTATAAATGCGTTTGATTTGATACAAAAACGCAGAGTAATCCACTGATATCTAAATATCAGTTAACACGATTTAAAAAATGACCGGTGGCTGCCACGTAGCTCAGTTGGTAGAGCACTTGCCTGCCGTGCTGGGGGTCCCGAGTTAGATTCCCAGCGGTGGGGGTGGGGATCTTTCTTCGACCAAGATAATTCCTCATCTTCCCCAGAGTCTGGAAGTATGAATGAGAGTGCGAGTGTGTGCGTGATCTAATGATTAAAACCCAACGATTACGAGTTAACATCTTCGATTTGTTCCAAAGGAGAAAGGCCGCTGACGGTGAATGAATTGGGTGAAATGATGCTCAAATGAGTCCAGAGTCTATGGAGCTTACAGTTACCCAACATTCGTCTTTCAGGAGAAGGGAAAGCCCCGGGAAAAACCTTATACAGGTAACTCACCCTGACCAAGATTCGAACTCGGGATGTCTTGAACCTGAGGCAGACATGCTACCATCTACGCTACAGAGGTGGGCACCGCCGATATGACCATTGGAGTTAAAGGTGCGGTATAAATGGAAACACACACACACACACACACACACACACACGCACGCACACACACAACATGATCACGCAGGGTAAACATGAAATGAAGAAACGTAGGAGGGTAATGACTTGTATTCCATTTTACCCACTGTATCTGCAAGGAAATACGCAATAAGTACATTTTAATAGCATATATCTCCATTAACGTTAAGTAGCAGGAAAAATACCCAAGCCTTTTTAAGAATGTGTGAAAATGGTTTGAAAAAGACAAGTGAATTGAACACTAATTAGTCATTTCAAGTTAACGAATACTTATTGAATAATTATTCACTGACAGTAGGAATGAATTAAAAGGTTCCAAATTCCCTAAATTAATTATAAACAAAATTTATTTTTGCTATTGCGACAAGCGATAAAGATTCAATTTATTCTGCACTCAAATATCGAAGTGATTATAATGAGAGAACGAAGACATTTTTGTCTCTTTCTGCATAATCACTGAAGTGGTTTATCTGCATCACCTCGTATTTAACGGCATTAGATCTTGTGCCGCTTCTTGTATTTTCTTTTTTGAAATGGCGGATGATCAGTCTCCTTAGTTTTACACAGTGTAGGAATCATCAATAATGAACATGAAAATGCATGAGACTAGACTTCATTGATTCCTCGATGAATCGATAAAGGACTGTAGGAAAAAAGAAAAAAACAGTTATTGGTGTCTGAAGGCTGCGCTTTAAAACTATCGATAAATTTCGATTCTGAAGGGTGAATTAGGCATCAATGAGCCTTTACTTCAGCTGAAAGATGCTCGCATGTGCTACCCTAAGTTATAATATAACCACAGTAGTTACGTGCAATACTAGAATGCAAGTAGTCCTGAGATCAATACTCGTCGACGGTGTCTTCCTTGTATTTGTTTTTTGTTGTTTCTCTCTGGGTGAACATTGGGGTGGATTCTCTATTCCAGTGATTCCTTAGCAATCTCATTTCATTGTTTTGTCAGCTCTATGGTTAGGGTGTCAGTGACAGTTCTTTCGGGTGCGGCAGATGACACAGATCTTTGCGCTATCTACACTTTCTTTCCTAACATCTTTGAAGTTGCTACAGAGGCTACTAGGGTCGTCCCTACGTGCTCTCAAGGGTGATGATGGACAATCTGTCTAATCTGTTTAAGTACTCCTGTACTTCTCTGCTGCGTCGCTGTCTCGGTCCTGTGACAATTTGTGGCCTCCATTTGACTCATTTCTTCACCCTTGGGGTGGTAACTCGTGACAAATTCTGCCGGGTCGCAGTGGGTGGAGGTGTCTTCCTACCTTTCTTTCAAGTACAAGCACGTTCTAGTAATTTTTGACCCCATTTTATGTAGTTACATACAGTTATTTTTTCATTTCTATTTCCCTGTCACCTAATGATTGCACCCGCACTTGACTCTACTTTGGAACTACAGATACTCCAAACAGTATTTGTCTAATCATAGCACATAAAATATGACAAGCACAATCAGAAAAAATATATATATGAAACCAACAATAACTGTTTCCTTATATCGGTTGATATCTAGATTTAAAAATAGAACACAATTTGGGTTCATATATTGCTTAATTAGTGAACAGCTCTACGCTATTTAAAATCATGTCCCATTTGATGTCAAACAAGTATTCGTGTAGTAAACAAGATTCCAGGTATGGTGCCTCGCTGATATACAGCCGTTCCCTTTTCTTATGTAGCTGTGTTTCATCCAATGTCGTTGACAGTTCCATATCTGTTTTCAAAGCTGTTGATTGCTATTTGAGTAATATGGATCGAAAACGTCGTGACACCAAAAAGAAGAGAGGGAAATATGCATCAGGTTATTTAAAAATAGGAAAATATTTTCAAAAATTTGGAGAAACCATTGAAAGACCTATCAGTACAATGAAGACTATTATATACAGGTTTGTTCAGAACAAAACTTACGAAGATAAATCAAGAAGTTGTCCTGCAGTTCTGTCGGAGATGGAGAAACGACAGTTACTTAGAGAGGTTAAGAAAAATCCTAAACTAAATGCTCCAAAACTTGCTATTGCAGTTCAAACACACTCAGGAAAGTCCGCTTCAGCACAAACTATAAGAAACATGCTTTATGAAGCTGAGTATGGAGGCCGAACAGCCCATAGAAAACCATACATCACTAAAATCAAGAGAAAGAAGCGAGTTGATTTTGCAAAACAACATAAATACAATAGGTTGGTTTTTTTGGAAAAGGTTGTATTTACTGACGAGAGTAAATTTGAGCTCTTTATGTCAAAAGGACGAGTAATAGTGTGCCGAAAAAAGAATTGTGAGCCTGAGGAGAAAAACATAACAGCTTCAGTTAAACATGGAGGCAGTTCAGTACCTGTCTGGAGCTACATGAATGCAGATGTTGTCGGGGATTTGTGTTTTATTGATGGAATATTGAACCATTAGGTTTATATAAACATTATAAAGACACATATGTCCAGAAGTGTGAATAATATGGGTCTTTCTGAGGATTATATTTTCATATAATATAATGATCCAAAACACACAGCTCTAAATGCAAGGCTATGGTTATATAATACTCCACGATGGATGCCGACATCACCGCAATCCCCAGACATGAATCCATTAGAGAATATGTAGAGTATACTGGACAAAAATATTAGGAATCATCAGAGATATAATATAAAGGAACTAAAGATTGCTGTAGTAGAGGAATGGCCAAAAATTACAGTGAAAACAACACAACCTTTGGTGAAATCCACGCCAAGGAGAATGCAAGAGATTATAAAGAAGAATGGAGGGCCTACTAAGTACTATCCGTAACTACTGGTTATTGAGATTTTGTCCCTTTTCGCAGAGCTTCGTGCATTACTAAGTGACTAACCTTTGGGGTTAAAGCAATAAACATGGTGCAAAGGTGTTTTAACTCGTATTCGTGAAATTTTAATTGTAATGTTTTATAAATGCTCACGAACATTATAAACATTTATCTTAACTCTTCAAAGACAAGTGTTTTGCGTGTCACTTATACAATAATTAACTTGTATTGAACAGGGTATTTCAACATTTCGTATTGTTAAAACAAGGTTCAAATTAATAATATGTATGTTTTTCATTTAGTAAGTTGAATGAGAAATGGATAAATCGCACAATAGAACAACTATAATAATAGGAATAATAGTAATTCTAGACCAATACAGAGCAGGCGGGATTAGGATACCAACCCGACCCGGGCCCAAATGACCTTGTTGTCGACGGGGCCTAAAGCACCACACACTCACACACTCACCCAACCCGACCGGCAACCTCATGGCTATCCACATTATGCTGCCTGCCCACGGTTCCTTTAGCCGGGTCAAAAATTACGCATCCCATTAGATGGAATATTCCACGGACGCATTCCGTGGCCGAGAAGCAAAGGTATAGCTCTCTGCGCCACATGAAAAGAACCTAAAGTAAATATGAATACATAGACTACAGGAAATGCTATATAAAGTTAATCTTTTAAAATAGTATTTTAAAGTTCCGTAAGTTATTCAAACTGTGTATTAAAGGTTTCTTTATTTTCTCTGCTTTAGACAAGTTTGTCATCTGGTAGCTTTTTCATGTGGTTTAAGTTAAATAGTGCATTGTTAGTAAAATATCAATAATATAAGAAATAGGACAATAATTGAATGTGTATAGTCTCTCTGGTTTGCAGAGTAATTTATAGATTTCTCAAACCACGAGAAAAAGAAGACATTTTTTCTTAAGATTAAGGTCCTGGCAGGTCATAGTATAGAAGTTGTGCAACGAAAACCACCCTGCAGGAAGAAGCAACAAAATGACCTGACCACTGGAGACTGAGGCCCACAGACACCCGTGGAGACTAATTTCCTGGCTCCAAGAACACACCCATTGATAGACAACACTTTTTTGTCCTTAGAGCAACCATTCGTACTGTTTCCTTCGCACCGACAAAGTCCTCGAAACCTGTCGCACCAGAATTTGCCTACAAACCAGAGAAAACTAAAGAGAATCAACATTAGAGAGCGTTGGTGGTTAGAAGAAATCGGGAATGAATTTTACTACAAATTCTTCGTCTGGTCTTGTTAGGTCACATCACACGACCGATGATCAAAATGCATCAAATGGCATTCATATGACTTCAAGATCTTTAGAGCTTCTATTTATCCAACCTTGTTATTATATGGTTAAGCGAAATTTATGGAAACTTATCCGGGTAACAATGAAAACGAGATTCGAATATATAGGTGGATTACTTTTATTTTGTTGCGACTAAACGAGAATGCTTCCAGTAACGGTCATAAGGATCGAAGCGAATGTTCAACATGTCTACTCAAGTCATATTTTTCTATCGATGCAACCCTACGTTCACGTGCCTTTAAGGGATTTCCGCCATTATAGAAATTATTGAACTCCGATAAAGAAGGGGAGAAAAATCAGCAATGTTGGAAGGAAGGGTGAGCACTGTGCTTCATAGAAAAGACTTTTTATCTGCTCTCACACAAATGCTTTTATAAGTTGCTGCGCATTCTAAAAAGCTTGTAGCCCACTTTACTGGTTTCCAGGTCACAAAATGGACTGGTTCCTATTGGTTATTGCCACGCAGGGATCCTATTGTCTGCTATCCGTTAAGAGAAAGGCAGCTATGGAAATGGAGGTTACTAAGAGCTCTGCAGCTTCAAAACTTTAATACTAAGGCAATAGTGAAATGAATAATTTATTATATCAAAAAATACGTTTTGTTTAAAATTTTCATTCTTAATTAAGGTTACCTGTTGTAAAATGTCAAATATTAAAAAATTAAAAACTTCGGTTAATATTTTATAAATAGCTTCAAATTATATAGATTTTCAACCTCAGAGCTGTTTTTATGTGACAATTCAAATGCCCAAGATAATGGTCCAGTATCTGTACTACTTTTTCTGTAAATTTATTTTCATTACACATACGTTTGTAAACTAAAAGTGTCCCGTAAGATATAGTTTGCTCTGAACCTGGCTGAAAATTTCACAAAAAACTCAAAGATAATGAATATAATACTTGCATATATTTTTTGTTATATTTTTAAATGTTTCAAGAAGCAATGCATTTAATTCAACCACTGAGTGTAACCGTTTAACAAAACTTAGTTTAAAATTTTGAACATCTTTTATGGATATATTTCTTAACGTCAGTTTTTGTATTAGCATTTAAATAACAAACTTTCCATCTTTACAAAATTTCAATGTCATATCGTATTCAGCGTCCGTTTATTTAGCATAATAAAAGCAAATATATGTTATATGTGGGAAACAACTGGAGCAAGTAGAAAAGATGGATTACTTAGGCATAACCACAGATAGCCGATTCACTTTTAACGACCACACAAACAAAGTGAGTGAAAAATGCATCAAATTAATCAATGCGCTTTCTAAATCGGCAAGGATAGTTTGGGGCTTAAAACACCAGGCTCTAGAAATAATATATAAAGGAGCAATACTGCCAATTCTAC
Source organism: Mantis religiosa (assembly GCA_030765055.1). NCBI lineage: Eukaryota > Metazoa > Arthropoda > Insecta > Mantodea > Mantidae > Mantis > Mantis religiosa. Next base: position 47,147,659 of record CM060953.1, read on the forward strand.
TATACTCTGCACCAGTCTGGATAGAATCATTAGAAAAGAAACACAACCAAATGAAAAATGTTAGAGTTCAAAGACTAATGCTCACAAGGATGGCAAAAGCATATAGGACAATTTCCCATGAAGCACTCTGCATAATCACGGGAACAATATCCATAGACTTAAAGGCAAGAAAGGCGGCTGAACTATATAACATAACAGGAAAAACCATCACTGAATACCAAATAGACCGCCCGGAAAACCCAAAGAATTGGCTCCACCCAGCTGACTTTCAAGGCACAAAAAGCCAAAAATAGGAAACAATGAAAATACAGTGTGGCAAATATATACAGATGGAAGCAAAAACGACGTAGGAGTGGGAGCAGGAGTAGCCATATACAGACAAAACCAGCTGATAAACCAACAAAAATACGAACTCAATGAGAGATGCTCAAATAATCTGGCAGGGCAACTGGCAATTGCGAAAGCGCTGGAATTATTAGAAACGACGGAGACTGAAGACACAGATAACAAAACAGTAACCATACACACAGACAGCAGAATAACAGTTGACTCCATAGACGATTGCAATAATCACAATAACCTAACAGAGAAAATACTAAAAACTACAGCAATACTCAGAGCAAAAGATTGGAAAATACAATTCAAATGGGTAAAGGCTCATATTGGAATAGAGGGTAATGAGGTGGCTGACAGACTGGCAAAGATTGCAGCAAAAACTAAGGAAATATACTACAACAAATTACCGCTCACAGCAATAAAACAAATTCTTCGGAAATCAACAAAAAACAAATGGCAGCAGAAATGGGAACAGAGTACAAAAGGCACAACCACAAAGGAATTCTTCCCAACAGTGGCAAGCAGACTCACAAACAAGTTCTACCTAACACCAAACATGACAAAAATACTTACAGGACACGGAAATATCAACACTTATCTCAACAGACTCAAGATCGTTAGCAGCCCTGAGTGTTCATGCAGGAGAGGAGCGCAAACGGTGGATCACATAATATTCGAGTGCAGTGTGGTGAATAGTGCAAGAGAAACTTTAAAACATAGTGTTCTTAGAACTGATAACTGGCCAACACACAAGTCAATACTAATTAAAAGACATTTAAAATCATTTACAAATTTTTTTAACTCTATAGACTTTCAAGAAATAAAAGGAACTAATGTGTAATACAAGCAAAAAACTAAATGGTTCACATCAGAACTGGGGAAAAAAATGTATACAAAAATCACAAAAGAGTGAAAAGCATGTAGTACTACTTATGTAGTGGAGCATGTGGAGATCAGAAATAATAAAAACAATATGTTATATGTTCCTAAAAATACTGAAGAAGCCTGTCTAAAATTTAAAACACACCCACCATTTTAGTGGAGTAACTGTGAATATATTTTGAAATCCATTATATAACAATTCCAAACAAAGTGAGTGTATTGATTCAACTATTGAGTTCGAAAGCAGCAAATAATATTAATTGATCCTATTTTTGCTATAAAATAAATCCATCAACGCAATATGTGCTTTAGATTGGAAGGTAAAGAAAATGTAATTAACAACAACAATAATAATGATAATGATGATGATGATGATGATGATGGTGATGATGATGATAATGATGATGATAATGATGATAATGATAATGATAATGATGATGATGATAATGATAATGATAATGATAATGATAATGATAATGATAATGCTAGATAGTGATAGTGATAGTGATAGTGATAGTGATAGTGATAATGACAGTGATAATGATAATGACAGTGATAATGATAATGATAATGATAATGATAATGATAATAATAATAAAGATAATAATAATAATAATAATAATAATAATAATAATAATAATAAAGATAATAATAAAGATAATAATAATAATAAAGATAATAATAAAGATAATAATAATAATAATCATAATCATAATAATCATAATAATAATAATGATGATGATGATGATGATGATGATGATGATGATGATGATAATGATAATGATAATGATAATGATAATGATAATAATGATAATAATGATAATAATGATAATAATGATAATAATGATAATAATGATAATAATGATAATAATGATAATAATGATAATAATAATAATAATAATAATAATAATAATAATAATAATAATAATAATAATAATAATAATAATAATAATAATAATAATAATAATAATAATAATAATAATAATAATAATAATAATAATAATAATAATAATAATAATAATAATAATAATAATAATAATAATAATAATAATAATAATAATAATAATAATAATAATAATAATAATAATAATAATAATAATAATAATAATAATAATAATAATAATAATAATAATAATAATAATAATAATAATAATAATAATAATAATAATAATAATAATGACGATGTTGTTGTTGATGATGATGATGATAAACCAAATAAAGCTCTGCTGACACTAAGCAATATTAGATAAGAACATAGTTCTTGTCACATTAAGGATCTTGTTCATAGGCGATTTTGAATGATGAAGCCAGTTCATTCGATGGCGGAGCAATTCTAACGTTGATGAAACAAATGGGTTAATTAATCTAGATTTGCCCGCCTGTAGCGTAGATGGTAGCGTGTCTGCCTCGCGTCCAAGAGGTCCTGAGTTCGAATCTCGGTCAGGGCGAGTTACCTGGATAAGGTTTTTTCCGGGTTTTCCCTTATCCTGAAAGACGAATGTCGGGTAACTCTAAGCTCCATGGACCCTGGTCTCATTTGAGCATCATTTCGCCCATTCCATTCATCGTCCTATATGACTTAACGTTGGAGGACGTAAATTACGAAAAAAAAAGAAAAAAATCTGGATGACGGAGAATAAACATTAAAAATACTCTAATCGAGGTATTGGAATGGGCAACTCTACGTGTAAATCTGCAGTCAATTAGAATGAGCTTGCTCGTTAAGGATATAGAACAATTCAAAAATCTTTCCATCCTTCATCTTGTAAGTATTTAGTAAGACTTCGGAGACAAAGGTCGCACCTAAATTTTTACTACATAGGTACAGCATAAAAAGAAGTTAACATAAGAGTTCATGTCCTTAAGCACGCTGTTTACTGCTAAAGCAGAAGTTCGCTAGGACATGCATTGAACTCTCCCACATCTACTATGGCAATGAGCAGAGCGGGGTATCTCGTATTACTTCTATGTCGTAGTTTTTGGACTGGTTTTATAAAGGTGTAAATAAAAATGTTTTCTTCTATTAAAATGAAATTTATTGCAAATTCCATTTCAAGCATATCTTACAGCTCAGTTTATAGTGTCATCTATTGTGGTTAGATTTAATTTTAGGAAAAAGAATGCGTCGATGTGGTGACTTCAATTTGACATAAGCTTAGAGCCCTCAAAACATTCCGTAATCCGAAACCTGTTGCTACCATTAAACTCTAAGAAGGCTTTCTTCTACACATCTGTAGTCTCGTTAGTATTGACTCTTATTTGGCCACACAGAAATACTCCAGATCATTGCTGCAAATTAGCAGAAATGTCGCAACATTAGGCCCGAATCGTATGTCGGGATAATTAGGTATGTTCAAAATGAGGTGTCGCGCTATCGTGTTAAAACAAATGCCTTGTTGAATCTACAATGGCAAACATACCAAGAAGTGAAAAACAGTATTCTTGAGGTGAGATGGAAGAAGAAATATGCCATTCATTCAACGTTTAATGTCATATTATTCCTAAAGGCAAGGAAATATGCAGCGTTTAACCCCGGCTTTTGCTACATAAGGCACCGCTGGCCGCACATGATGACACATGAGATGAAGATGGAGCACCGATAGAATGAAATGGCGAGGGACACCGGAGATCCCGGAGAAATCCCGCGCCTGCGCGTGTTGTCCACCACAAATCTTAATTTGAACTCGGGCCGCCATGGTGAGAGTCGAGAGGTCTAACCATTCAGCCACGGCGCGGCATAAAGGCAAGGAAAATATACCTCACTGGCACCGTAGATGCGAATGACTCCTGTTCGTTTTTGACAGTGAATTGCTTGAAGGGATTTAGATAAACTTAATGGTACATAAATAATTCTTTCCTCGTAATATTCCCGTTCAATTAAAAACACGATGAACTCTTGAGAAGAACGAGCGGTGAGATGCGCAAGGATTGTTTCTTAATGTTATTCTTTGAGATGTTAAAATTAACAATAAAATAAGTTGTATTTATTATCACTCATTTTAATTTTTAAAGCTTGGCCGGCACTCAGCGTGAAACAGTGCAACATTACAATGATCTCTACCTAAGCAAAATTACACGCGTGGTCTGTTAGAGACGTAACAAAAATAGTCTAGAAAGTTCGATGAAGCTATCTGAAAGTTATATTTTGAGCTTATAGCTTTGTATGCACCAAATAGTGTTTCCCAATAATAATATTTGCTGCTTTTGACATTTGGGAAACCTGCATGTTGTGAAGTAGTTTATGCATGCGTTGACGATGTTTTCCCTTATCATGATATGTGTTTAACCTGCATCCTGTACAAGCAAGAGAACCATATATCTACGGTAAATTTTCTCTGTATGTGAAAGCTAAAATTAATTAGAAAATTTAAGAGATTCTGTCGCTTATGAAGTGCAATACTTATTGTTGCTCTCTTTATGATGCTTAGATGCGAAAGGAATTTATTACGTGTTTCAAATGGGAAGTGTTCTCGCCTGTAGTGAACCAGATCCATTAGAGCCTTCACCGTTGACACCTCGTCATCTCCTCTCTCGCACACTTGCGAGCGTTCATGGCACTAGACGTAAGGGAATGCAAACTGAATTTTCCAAAGTTTTATAATAATGCAGTTGTTGAAACCACAAAATTAATTATAGATTATGAATTAATTATTTTTATAATCCAACGAAAATACCAGTGGTGCATCCGTATGGCTGTAAATGTTACTTCCGTTAAGAAGTAACTCGTCATTGCCATTGCTTTCAACGTCTAAGTACTGCCAAATTTATGATGATAGGTTCCAAAGGGCAATTTCTTTCCAAAAGTCAGCTTCTTGTAGATTATCTAATGTCTCATGCAGTTTTCCCAGTCTTGTTGTGCTCCTTGTCAATATCTTTTTGTGAAAGTCGTTCAACGTCAGTCAGTTTAAAAATATTATTTCTATTTGCAACATAATTTGAGCTCACATTAACTCAATTGGATTGTTCTAGCAGTAGTAAAGGAGGGGTGTGTGGCTCGCGTCTCATTGATCCAGCTGATACACTTTTTCATGGAAGAGTAACTGAATAATTCTGCTTTGAACTCTCTAGAGTAAATAGAGATTACGAGCCATTCATAAACAAAGATATGTGACCAGACATGTTTCCGCCAACCAGCAGGAGGTGTATTGTTTCCTCTCATTGAATTTAACAAACACCTTGGCTTATTCCAAGTACATATTTCTTTTATCATGTCATGTCAAATGTTTACGTTTCAGTTCTGAGTAATTTCAAATATACGTTCACGCATACATGCCAACCAATAATGCTGCCCGCCTCGGTACCGTGGTGGTAGTACGTCTGCCTCACGTTCAAGAGGTCCCGAGTTCGAATCTCGGTCAGGGTGAGTTTCCTGGATAAGGTTTTTCCGGGGTTTTCCCTTATCCTTAAAGACGAATGTCGGGCAACTCTAAGTTCTATGGATCCCGGGTTCGTTTGGGCATCATATCACCCATTTCATTCATCGTCCGATATGACTTGACGTTGTAGGACGTAAATTAAAAAAAAAAAAAAAAGAAAACCACACAATAATGGTGTTCATTACGTCGCAATGCATTGTTGTAATATAATGGTGTCTACTTTATTTGTCTTAGAAAAGCTATTTGAGCTAAAAATATGTGTTTTTTACAGTTAAGTTAAATACGTTGCTCTCTCCTTCTAATGGATCAGTGTTTGCAAAATATGAATTTGTCTTAACGAGAATAGTATTTATAGGTCACACACCACTTAGGGGGAATGCAATACGACAACACTACAGGACTCCGATTGGCTGCTCACGTAGTAGCGCCCAAGGACAAACATCATCCCCATTTGAAACACATAATAGTTTTTAAATTAAATCATAATCTAATATTCTATTAAGTGCATGTGCATATTACTGTACTTGATTTAAAATCTGTAAGCTGTGAGTAAATTATTTATTTAGTTTTATAGAAATAGTGAATTAACGATCCAGAAGTTCATATAGCAGGGGTTTCAATTCACAGTTTTGGAGAACACTGTAGATGTTCAAATGGTGTATATTAAGGAGATTTATGAAAATTAATTTTGTTGTCTATAACTAAAAATAGGACAGTAGACAGTGACAGTAATGTGTGTGTGTGTGTGTGTGTGTGTGTGTGTGTGTGTGTGTGTGTGCGCGCACCTACATGGTGATTAGATAAGTAATATAGAAAGATATCTATTCTCTAATTATATTTATAGATGTTCATGATACTTAAATCAACACACTATTTTATTAATTAATAATGCTCTTTGCAAGTGGAAACGTTAAAATTCCTGGTAATTTTAAATTAAAACTTAGGTGTTAAATATAATATTTATATACGTACTATTTAATTATATATATTAACAAAGTAAGTAGCTTTCTCTGCTATATTGGGTATTCATTTAACAATGCCCTTTCGTGGAAAATACATATGCATCAGAGAATTTCCAGTACACGAATTACAAAATTAGCAAAGAGGAATGAGAACATCTGGCATGCATAGAATTCCATTCTCTATACAGCTGTTGTTCTTGTTATTAGAAAAGAAGAAAGGAGAGAGAAAGAGAGGAGATAACACACGAGGGCTTATATTAGCCAGATAAAATAGGATATCAACATACGAACATGCAACTGCAAAGCCAGTGAATGCAGGACATTCGTGTAACATCAGAATAGTTGACAAAACAACGACGTGGGGAACAACCCACTGTGCACAGTGGATTAACCAAAAGCTTCGGAGAAACAAACATCCATTCCAATAATTTCAATAGAGGAAATGAGTTCCGGGCTGCATAGTAAAAAAATTACACAAACCCTTCATCTACAAACTCCGATGTCTAGCTACGGTTGTAATGAATAGTGAGATAAACCCTTATCTTATAGACATGATATAAACACAACTTCAAAACAATAGAATCAGAAAATATACAATGATATCGTCAAAGTAAAAGTGTGTAGAGAAAAGATTTAGATACAAATTTCTGCCTTTCAAGCAAAATTAACTACCTATACTCCTGTACAAAGTATTGTAAAATCATTGTTCTATGTATTACAGCTTCATCGATGTAAATTACACAAACAAGTTTCCTACACCAATTTATGGAATTAAAAACAGATTTGAATCTTTCTTATTCTAAAGAAAAAACTTTAATCAAAGAAAATCCACTGACTTTTGAACCAATTAATATTCAATTAGATTTAGAACTAATAGTTACAAAATCTGAATCTTCCAAACCTGTACTAAAAGCACCAACATTAGAAACTGTGAACAACAGATACCCACCTGAAGAATGGTTACATATCTACACAGATGGATCTAACTTGGACACCAACTCAGGAGCAGGAATTAAGTGTGTACTGTTCTCATTCTATCAACCAGCAGGGTACTACACAACAAATTTTGATGCAGAAGTAATGGCTATTCATATTTCACTCCAACACCTTCTATACGGAATAGATAAGTTCAAAAATGCTGTCATACTTTCTGATTCTAAAGCAGCATTATGTGCAATAAGCTCATATAAAATGAGGTCAATCCAAATTAAAGAATGTCACAAAATGATCCAACAACTTCAAAATCTACAGAAAAGAATTATATTGCAGTGGATACCTTCACATTGTGGAATTGCTGGAAATGAATCAGCTGATTTTCTTGCCAAACAGGTGCAAATTTAATTCAGAAGAAAATTAAAAACTTACCCTTTACATCCATAAAAAGATTAATCAAAAGCAAATATAAAAACAAACAAAACTAATCAATGTCTAGCAAAGCCAAAGATAAAAAATGGGACATTTTAATTAAAAGTCCAGAAATTATTCCAGAAATCCCACGTAAAGCTGCAGTAGCAAATTTTAGATTACTTACGGAACATGATTATTTGGCCAAACACTTACACAGAATAGGAATTTATACAAGTCCAAATTGTCCTCTGTGCAACAAAGAAGAGGAAATGACTGATTAACATCTTTAACCTGTGAAGCGCTACCTGCCGGACCCACTACACAGAAATATTGGAGAGCAAGAGAGCTAATGGCTTCATTGTCAAAGCTTAGAATTTGAAAGCAATAACATATTTGTATAAATTTATCTCTTGAATATTTTATTGTATATTGAAGGGGAATAAAATAATAAAGTTGGTTTTAAACGATAGTCAAACATTTTAAGAGCTGGTTGCATGTGATGACTTGAAATTATGAAGGAATTGCGGTGCTTTTACGAGGTGCATAATATTTGTGAAGTAAGAATGTTGATCTCTTAGGTTTATCAGTTATGCAAAAGTCATCCAGAATGAGGAGGGATCCAGAGATTATTCGCGGAGAATCCAATTGTATCTACATATAATTTGTCACGAAAGTATCTGAAACATTGAGCATCATTTCACCCATTTCATTCATCGTCCGATATGACTAAATGTTCGAGGAAGTTAATTAGACACACACACACACACACACACACACACACACACACACACACACACACACACACACACACACACACACACACACACACACACACACACACACACACACACACACACACACACACACACACACACACACACACACACACACACACACACACACACACACACACACACACACACACACACACACACACACACACACACACACACACACACACACACACACACACACACACACACACACACACACACACACACACACACACACACACACACACACACACACACACACACACACACACACACACACACACACACACACACACACACACACACACACACACACACACACACACACACACACACACACACACACACACACACACACACACACACACACACACACACACACACACACACACACACACACACACACACACACACACACACACACACACACACACACACACACACACACACACACACACACACACACACACACACACACACACACACACACACACACACACACACACACACACACACACACACACACACACACACACACACACACACACACACACACACACACACACACACACACACACACACACACACACACACACACACACACACACACACACACACACACACACACACACACACACACACACACACACACACACACACACACACACACACACACACACACACACACACACACACACACACACACACACACACACACACACACACACACACACACACACACACACACACACACACACACACACACACACACACACACACACACACACACACACACACACACACACACACACACACACACACACACACACACACACACACACACACACACACACACACACACACACACACACACACACACACACACACACACACACACACACACACACACACACACACACACACACACACACACACACACACACACACACACACAACACTTTCTCCCCCGACAGGACGGTCTCTGATATCGTGGGCCAATTCAGGAGCACGTCAGGAGGTGGGATGCCGGTTGTGCAAGCCTGTCTGGAGTGTTCTTTGCTCTGGAGGTTGGGGAGGGGGGCGCACTTCGGTGTCCGAAGGGGCCTCGTAACTGTTTCGGGGCCACGGTAGGTGGGATGACGACTGTCTTGGACCGTTGGGGAGTTTCTACCTGTAGTTGAGTGTTTCTAGCCCTCTGAACTGTATTGACTCCTTGAGGTCGGCCGCCCTCTGTCTTATCGCACTTAATCCTCCCTCCCAGGGTGCCCCACTTGGACCATAGGTACATGTTAATGTTAATGCCAGAGGTTCTACTTCCATTAGTCCTGGACCCGCATGACCAAGGACCCGGGCCTTCTTCGACCAGGGAGTTACCGAGCTGTCCCTAAAGAGCGCCCGGCGCCTCCGTGGGGCTTTCCATAGGGCAAGACCTAGAGACTAAGGAGCCCTCCCCCCATCCGGTACAAAAGACCAATTTGGTCGAGGTACCGAATCCAGTCTAATCCAATGTGCCTGCTGCTCACAATTATTTCATACTAAAGTAAAAACTGCCCGAATATTCAAGAAGTTTTCTGGCAATTGTTTATCTCATCACAAATATCCATTAAAATCTGATGAGTGAAATATTAGTGACCTAGCAGAGTATCATATCTCTCAGGTACTTTCGACAATAGAATCCTGGATTATCAGTTACATTTAAGTATACGCAAATTTTCTTTTAATTCTAGCGAACAAGAACCAAATGCTTATGTGAACGTTTGGTGTTAAAATAAATATTCTTTGTTATTATAATCAAAGAAACAGAAGTCTCCTACACGGTATAAAATGGGAAAGGTTTTCTACGTCAAAGAAATACAGAGATAATAACTTTTTTGCCAGTATATTTATATAAAGTTTCCACAGGGGAAACATATCGGCAACAATTGTTCATCCAAAATCCATAAATAGAAAACAACTTATTTTAGTAGTTTATTAAATTTGTGGATGAAAAATCAGTTTAAAAATGTCTGATAAGACTAACGCTACTGAACGTAAGGCTGGAAAAATCGTTTGTGCACCTTACAGTCGCTGTTTGCACGAAAGTGAAATGGCTAGATGTGATGCAAATATGTTCTGTTTTTTATAATGTCGCTGCTACGTGCTCTGCATTTAAAGAGGATCGGCTGCCAGTCACATTAAGCCAGTTCATTCCCTCAGAATGAGTTCTATGCCTTAATGGGATATAAAAATAAAGCGAAATGCAATACGGATGGCAAGAGCGAATGTGGAAAAGGACAAAGCAAAGAAGGGAACGAAATGTTTTGAATGGGTCATAAAAATAATGTTTGATGGCGGTTCCGTCGATTAGGTACTCTTTACCAATTTGTAAAACTCGTTATCATTTCCTATAAAGTACCCCGTTTTTAACTACCGTTAATGATGGTTTCTGATCAGAAAGGAAAGTTGGGTACCAAAGTGCCTTTAAATCCTGACATTGGAGAGCAGCCATATATAACTGCGGAGCTGGATTGTCTCCAGAGGTCATCATCATCATCTTATTGCTTTTCGGCTGACATCACATCACCTGTGTGAAATGAACTGCTTCAAGAATGCAGAACCGAAGTGTTGACCGATACAAGAGATTTTCTAGCGATTTCTATAGCAAAAACAATTGGCTATTCAAACTGTATGGTATATCATAACTATTTATTGATCTAACCACTGCTTCTATGACTTTATTTTACGATTCATAGCTCACTGTCAATAGCCCATATTTCTGTGTTTGATAACTGAGTTGGCTTCAACTACACATTATCATTCACGTCTATACCGCGAATCCATTGAAATATACAAACATAAAAATAACACGAATCGTAAAGAAGAAGGCCTAAAACTAGCAAGAGCCAAGAGAGAGAACAAGTCGTCCGGGTGCTCCCGGACGGTGGGCAGAGCGCCACGTTACCTATCCGCTGAGCGGATTTACTCGTGCAGACCAGCAGCAGACCAGCAGAAGAGTCGAGTCGTCCAGGTTTTCCTGGACGGAGTGTATGCTGCCCAGCACCTAGCCGCTTTTAGCGTCTTTATCTGGGCAGTGTAGAAGAATTTTTAATGTCACAGGCGATTGTTTTGGGCAGTGGATATGTCTAGCCTTGGTGAGCGCCGTCGCCCCGTGAAGGGGAGATGCGCCAATGCTGGCTGCGCTCTTCCGCCTGCTGGGAGGCTTCTGAGCACAGTCCGCTAAACAGGCTAGAGGGAAAGGATCCGTGTTACTGTATAAGGTATTTCCTAGCCCATTACTGGGCTGAGGAAGTTGGAGTCAGGGGAATGTGGCCCTGTTCAGTGCTAGGTACCCAAGGCATCTTTGGGTAGCCGATAGCTTGGTCTCCGGCGAGGAACCCTATGGTCGTAACGGCCTAGGGTATTCACCAGTATGTTGGGGTGGGAGTCCAGCTTATCGTAGATGGTGCGGGATCTCTCCCGCACCACGTCGACGATATACGGGACTCCAGAGTGAGTATGTAGGATGTGGGACGGAAATCTCCGCCCGGTATCGTAGATCATGCGCAAAGCCCTGTTCTGGACGTACTGGAGTCTGCGAATATTGGTTGGAGCCGCTGATCCCCAGACTTCGCAGCCGTACAGAATCAGGGGCGGTATGATCGCCCGATACAGGCGTAGTTTGAGGTGAGTAGGCATGGTGGACTTGAAAATGGAGTATAGCTGAGTTAATGCTGCATGCCCTTGTCCGGCTTTGACCCGGATATGAGGTGCGTAGGTGATTCCGCGATCCAGGTGGACGCCAAGGTATTTGGCAGTGGGAACCCAAGGGATTTGCCTCTGCCTCAACCTCAGCGACCAGTCTGGTCGCCTAGCTCGGAGATATGGACAACAGCTTTAACAAAAGCTAAAACCAAGCATTCCACCCGCACCAATCAGACGTCAGCAGAACGAAGCACCACCCACTCTCATATCCAGCCTACCACCAACCCGACAGGCAAGCTCTCCGGCCAACTTCCGGTACATATACTGCGACAAAAAGAGCAAAGAGCACAGTTGCTGTTGGAGACTTCCGCCAGGACACTTCGATCGCACTGCCACTGAAGATGTCTGCCGCAGCCGCAGACGAAACGTCTGGGAAGATGGAGTCCAGTAGACCACGGCCCACAAGCCCGGTTGATGCTTTATATTATAGCTATTTTAATACTGTTTTTTTTTTCTCAATTGTGGAATCTGCGGTTGAGCAATTGTTATATGGAATAATGTCGAAAAAAACTTTACAATTTTTGAAATTCTTGTTATTTTGTTTATACTTGTATACAATGAACTAAATTTAAGAACTTAATTATATTTTAGATTTTAGAAAATAAGAATCGGGTAAACTTAAGTTTCAAACTGCAATATATATTAGCCTGCTTCGATTGCACAAAGGACTGTAAAACGAATCTTTCATTTCTAGCTTTCTCGGGGTTTTCCCTTATCCTGAAAGATGAATGTTGGTTAACTCTAAGCTCTATTGACCCCAGGATTATTTGAGCATAACTTCACCCATTCGTCCGATGACTTAACATAGGAGGACGTAAACTAAAAAAAAAAAAGTTAACTCACCAAATTGGAGACGGCTTTGTTCGACTCGCAAATGAATGAAACGTTCGGAAAAGGTTACATCGGGCGTTATGCCACTATGTCACGCAAAAAAGTGCCGGGCCAGTACACAGTGGAGGTAGCTTACATTAATAAAGACAGAATGAGCAAATCAACCTCTTGGCGAAGGTTAGATGAAAGCTCTCCCTTTAATGCCAGCTAGGTAAAAGAATGATTTAAAAACAACACTGACTTCTTTCAAAGCTTTGTGCTAGTAAAACGTCTGTTATTGAACAAGTACATACTAATTCTACTTCGGCAGTTTGTGGCTGCATCTTCATTTCAAATTACTTACAATATTTTCTCACTTAGTCATACAACACTTGTGTGAATCTCAACACAGCATTTCCATTTGCTGGTTTTCCCGCAGGTGTAGCTCATACACGACCTCTCACAGAATGGTAAATGCATCCCATACAAGTTCCACCTCCTTTCTACATTTTACAGTTTTTCCACAACGTTGTTTCTCTGTGAAACATTTTAGCCTGCCTCATTTTCTCAACGAAAGGCCTGCCAGGTAACAAAATTCACTTAATTTGTAAAAAGGGCAACCGTGAAATGAATTTTCTGCGGCTCTGACAGAAACTTTTTTTTCTTTTGTCTTTACACTCCTTTTTGTCACAAATTCACAACTTTAAATGCTTAACAGCTTTTACGTTTTAATTGGATCGTTTCAAAGAATAGAAAAATACATGCCTTCTTTTGTTGTATTTAATATTTTAAGTGCCATTTTGCAAAACAATTGGTATTTATTCAGTGTATATTTCACCTCTTTCAAAATTTAAGACTTAATAATGCAGATTTTCAATTTTGGGCACCATCTTAGACTTAAAATAATTTACAGCAGCATACAAGAAATTCTAAATTGCTTCATATTTTAAAAAGTGATATGTTAACGCAAAGTTGTATTTCCACGTTATAATGTAATATTACCTATATACAGTAAAACCTCTCTAAAACGGAACGTGATTTTTGTGACATATATTTGCAGTTTACACATGTTTCCTTCTTACAGAGGGTTGTCTTTGAATGCAAAGACATCACGAAATAGTGGCACAGGTTTACATGGAAGAAATAATATAGAATGAAGTGTAAATAATAGGCTTATATTTTATGTACTATATTTTCAATTTACATACAATAATTGTAATTTTACCTATTTTCTCTATCTGCTTTCAATTTTCCCTTTTCAATCTGCACATCAACATCATTTGCTTCACTACACACAGCATTCAAAACAATGTTATGGCGATGTTTGAAACTCTCGAACCTCATTGGACGCTCCGAAATTGTCTTTTCACGAGTTCTTGCATTCTGTACAACCTTAGTCAGAAGAAATGACCCAGAAATGGGAATTACTTTAGTCTAAGCGCGTACTAACAAACCACTCTAACACAGCGCGATTTAGCTAGTCATACTCTGTAGATTTCCTTTGGAGCTTGTAGGTAAGATTCTTTTTACGTGGATGGGATACTAGCCCTTCGCACAACCTCTAGACCATAGAGGATATATATAAACAGCAAGCTCGAAGAAATCTAGGAAGACCGCGGAAAAGATGGAAGGAGCAAGACTTCGGAGCCGTAACAGGCTAAATGGCCTAAACCCTGATGAAGAAGAAGACTCTATAGATTTTGTAATGCGTTTTACATGTCCATGCTTGATTTCTTTAACCACTCGTCTTTAATTTTTATTTTTTTATAATTTCATACAACCCAGTTTTCCCCACTTTTAACAACACAGTTAATTCTTGCTCTTTACGTGTTCACTAGTCTTAAAGGTTTCTTACTTTACGTTTAGAACTCATTTTACAGTTTTTGTGCGCTCTCTCTCTCTCTCTCTCTCTCTCTCTCTCTCTCTCTCTCTCTCTCTCTCTCACACTATATTTTTAAAAATCACTGAAATTAACACCTTTCTTCCACTCATACCTGACCTTTTAACAAAGAAACTAAGAATGAACACACTGCATAACAGTTGAGATAACAAAGAGTTAAGAGAGCTAATGCTTTGCTTTCGTTTTCTTCGAAGGATTACAGTTTGTGGCTTTTTGGTTTATGGAATTCTGGTGCAAGTGCAGTCGCTCTCAAAATTAATACGTTGTAAACCAATACACATAAAGTAATCCGGTTTAATCAGGTTATTTACGGAAATGATTCGCAATAAGTTTTCCGTTTCCGCGTTTCCGGCTTAGAGTGTAATTTTACATGGGAAATAGTTCCATTTCGAAATTTATTTTCCGTTTTTCCCGGTTATAGGGGGTCTTCTTTTAAACAGGTTTTATGATATTAGCTAAAATACCAAGTTTTGACAGTGTTTTGACGATTTATCCCTAGAAGTTTTAGACTTAGGTTGCACTTGCGCAATATTCTTTTATTTCTTTCGGGGCACCTAATAGTATATTGCGTATCATACTTATGAGATCGAGAATGCTTTAGAGATATAATAAGTAATCTACATTTCGTAGATTTTCGCAATACTGAAAAGGCCAGGAAAACCAATAATAAATCACAACTGCTTCTATTCTGTTGGGGGTTACGTCACTTTCTATTGGTACCGTAAATATTGAAAACTAGAACCGTAATTAAAAATGACCTGTTTCACACTTGTTGTCATGAAAATTGATAAATATATTGTAAATTTAGCTTACAGATTCTAATGCGTGTTCAAAATGACTACTTGCAACTTAAGTGTTGCAAAAACATTATTACTTTATGCACTTTAACGCAGAATTAATGAATACTCTTAGAATATTGGCGCCTGGCATTGTTGAGCCGCGGCCGGTGCGTGCGAAAGAGAGAGATAGTGCCATAGCTGGTGCGTAGGCGAGTGTTTTATGCTTGCCGACAGAGAGAAAGAAAGAGACAGATAGATGTCTGGAATTTTCTCCTTTTATGATGCCATCTTGTTTGTTACTGAGCGTTCCACTAATTTCTATAACAATGAGTGGAGGTATAATTGTGCCGAGGCGAGTCGAGAAAGAAGAATCGTGTGTTTGCAGCCGTGAAGTGATTTGAAGTGAATTCTTTTGTAGACGTGTGGCAGACGACCTTGAAAGTTACGTTTGTGGGTGCTGCAAGGGGTTGTACAAAGCGTATTTTTTATTTGAAATAAAGAGCATTTTGAATTTCTGCAAACTAGACTTTAATATTATGATCCCACAAACCTATAATACGAAAAATAACAAAAATAAACAAAAGAAAAGATACTGAGCGAACGAAATGCTGAATTTCGACGAATATCATGGTAGAAAATTACAAAGGAAATCTGAAAATTTTGAGTGTAAAGCGGACTGCCATTCATCACGTTTGTAGAAATTTTTTACTATTTTTATAATAATTATTTGCTGAAACTATGTGGTATAAACAACCAAAATTTCATTAAAATAATTCAGAGATTGTTGTGTATTCACATTTTATGTGGCGTCATGTGTTTGCTTACTCTGCTTTCTAATGACATCCCAGAAACATCAAAATATGTGTCATTTGGTACGCTATACAATTTATACACATAAAGTTAATTTCATTAATTATTTGGCGTTGCTCGTGATTTGATATTTAGATTGCGTTTACACAATGATCTTGGATTTCTTATTATACATTTACCGAATTAATAAAAATTCCGAGGAGACTATAAATAAAAAATTATATATAAAAATAGCGATGAAGTTTTATGCAGCATAATTGTTAAATGGCCCCAAATATCAGAAATGATCATTTTTCTTTAATGCATCTGAGTGGAACAATTTTTTAATTCTCTTTAGCTGATAACCTTTAATAAAGGTAGTGCACAAAAAATACAGACTTCATTTATATCAAGTAATCATCCCTTTCTGAGATATATGTTATAACTGATTTGGAACTTTTAGAAACTTTGTAGATTTCTTAAAATAATTTCACTATTTGGTCGTTTCTTGCAATAATATGGAAAGAGTGTGGATTTTTAAGGTCAATGCTACTGACTATAGCTTTTAAGCAGCTCACATTAATTTGGTTGCCTTTTTTCCAATTGTAACTAACAGAAAATCTATAATCATATGTGATGCAAAACGTTTATTTCGCTTGACACGAAGCAGATGAAAAATAAGCTTTTTAAGAAATAGTATACATTCTATATATACTATATATAATATATCTTTTATATATTTCCGTAGGGGAGGGGATCCGTCCCCTTCAGCTGCTTTAGTGCGAGCGCTGCGGACCCTCAGCACTCGTGGTACCTCTGACGATACCAGAGAAACCTCGGGCCAAACATTCGAGCCCCTCCCTGCATGGGAGTTGTTCGGATTGGGTTGGACTCGAGGGGACAGCGTGTTCCCGAAACCCGCGGGAAATCGAGTACCTCCGGCCAGGCCTCGGCCACTCGGAGGGGGAGGGTTGCCTAAAAGTCCCGGGTACTAGCCTGTAGAGCTAGTAGAAGGTGTGCTAGATCACCAGGTGGCCCCGTTGAGGTTATTTAGTAGCCTTCCTTGCGGGGTTGACGCGCGTAAGTGGCGTATCCACTTCCACCCGTCTTGACTTTGTTGTCGATGGGAGGGGGGGTGCTTTTTAGACTCAAGGTATTGCCCCACGGGAAGATCCCCGGAGTTTTTCATCGCTCCCGGGTAACAGAGGCCGGCGTCTTTGGACTTTCGGGTAGATCTCAATTGACATATGGATTATATATAAATTTAGTTAATTACTTACTGTCTCTCATGGATGTGCAGGGCTATTATCTAAAACTGTAAAGCGAGGAGATTAATACAATAAACATTCAGGTTCTATCTTAAGCGCATAGAATCCCACTCTTGCTTTATAATAAGTCAAGTCAAGACGAGTAAAGTATACATTTTTTTTGTAATTTTACGTCCTCCAATGTTAAGTCATATCGGACGGTGATTGAAATGGGTGAAATTGTGCTAAAATGTGTCCAGGGTTCATGGAGCTTAGAGTTACCCGACATTCA
Source organism: Mantis religiosa (assembly GCA_030765055.1). Classification (NCBI taxonomy): domain Eukaryota; kingdom Metazoa; phylum Arthropoda; class Insecta; order Mantodea; family Mantidae; genus Mantis; species Mantis religiosa. Next base: position 47,165,893 of record CM060953.1, read on the forward strand.
TCTTGAAGGATAAGGGAAACCCCGGTAAAAACCGTATCCAGGTAACTTACCCTGACCGAGATTCGAACTCGGGACCTCTTGAACGTGAGGCAGACACGCTACCATCTACGCTACCGACGTGGGCAAAATATGCATTAAAATATATGTTTGTGAAGAGAGAAAGTTATGAGAATGTAATTTAAAAAATTGGTTAAAGGACTATACTTTTTGGAAGCGCAGCAAAAGTGACAATAAATTCGAATAAGAGTTTATACCCCAATTACCTTAGTTAAATTATTTGACAGTAGGTAAAACTAATCATTAACTCAATTAGTTATTGAAAATATTAAATTCCATAGGAGTTAAAGGATGTGGTTAGTTATAAAGCTTTTGTATAGTTTGGAAAATTCTAAAGGAATTTACCAATGTTTAATTGTTTTTCATCGACACGGTTTCACCCTGATCAGTTATATGTTGGTGGTTCACCATCACGGTTCAGAAGTTCTATTGCAGACAAACACAGAACTAGAAAAGAAATAAATTACTCGCAGTGGGCGTCGACGTGAAGTCTCTTGGTATGCAAGTATGTGCCGCAATAGCTGCTAAACACAAGGTTGCTCCTATTATTATTCAGCCCTCTACAATGGCAGCCAGCAACTTTGAAAAGGAAATAAAAAGGCAGAAGAGGTAGAATTGTGGAGGGGCGGCAGACAGCTGAATGGAGACACACTCAAAGAAATTAAAAGGAAAATTGCTGAGGAGACGGTACTCGAGAGCACGTCACTAGAGAAAGGACTTTGCTAAATCAGCAGCCACACGTTGTACATTTTGCTTTTCCCTCTGATCGGGGAGGGTTGCGGAGAAGTAAGTGTCCTTTAGAACTCCGAATTAGAGATGTCGCATGCCATTAGTAAGCTTATCCCATCAGTTTTAGTGCATCACTAGTGCATCACTAGTGATAACATTTATTTATACTTCATAATAATCATAATCCTTTATTCACCATTAAGCTTACATGACGCAATAGGTTTCTTCGGTTATAAGAAGTATTTACAATGTATTTAAAAGTACAGAAGGTTTACAAATTAATGCATATAAAGTTCTAGGTGAAATCAGATTATTTGCATGGCTTAAGGTAGTAATTTTCGTAAGTTAAAAGCTTTCCTAGAGCAATAAAATTAAACAATTAGGTAACTACTACTATAATTTACAACAGTTTTACATAAATTCACTAGCACGTATGTTATATTCTAAGTATTCTTGTACAGTATAAAATGCTTTTTGTTTAAACCAGTTTTTTAATACTATAACAAATCTGTTTTGTGGCAGTTATTTTATTTCCAGAGAAAGCTTATTGAATAATTTTAACTGTTGATAACAGTGGCTATTTATGGTCTTGCTCAATTGGTTGTGAGGTGTATCTAAATTATATTTGCATCGAGTGTCATAACTGTGTACTGAGGAACGATTTATAAATAAGTTTTGATTTTCTTTAACGTGTATGATATTGGTGTATATATACATTGACGGTAAGGTCATTATATTAAGGTCTATAAAGCGAGAGTTAGATGTATCCTGTTATCCTAATCCTAGAATTAGTCTGAGAGATTTCTTTTGTCATATGAATGCATTTTTCGAGGTAGCACAATTACCCCAAAGCCTAACCCCATACAGTATATGTGGATGAAAGAAGGCATAGTAAGATGTTATTAACATATCTCGACTAACATTTCTTTAGCTTCCCTAGAAGATAAAAGATTCTAGCAAGCTTTTCACAAAGGTAAAGTATGTGTGTTTACAATATTAGTATGGTGTCCAAATGTAATCCTAACAGATTTATCGTATTTATGTGGATATCATTATGTTGCAATGTAAATAATATATATTCAGTTTTAGACATATTTAGACTTAGACTGTTTAAGGAGAACCAGACTTTTGCACTTTCTAGGGATAGTTGCATTTGTTGCTTTACTGTATTGATATTTTCCTTTTGCTCAGTAAGGTAGTGTTGTCTGCATATAACATAGTAGTGCAAGGGAAGTTATGGTTTAAGTCATTTATATAAATAAAAATAAGAAAGGCCACAGCACCGATCCTAGGGGTACTCCTGCTATCACTGGAGCTGGCTCTGAGTTTTTGTTGTTTGCCACTACCGTCTGCTGTCACGTTTAATGTTTACATTCTTTAACACAGGTAGCGTAACTCACCTGTATTTATATCTGGGAACAGTACGGCTCAAAAATAAGCAACACTGCTTAAGCATAACTAATGCAGATTTTAAGCCAAATTCCTTTACACCAAACTAATTCCTACGTACAAAAATTGTTCATCCGCTACCATAAAAGACACATTATTAAGCGATGCTTTTGTTAGTGAAAAGTAGGCTTTTTAGTGAGACATGAGAATCCCTGGAAAGAGTCGAATTATCTCTACCTGAGCAAAAGTAGCATGTCAAGCAGAAAAATAAAGTTAACGTTTCCGAGACAACAACGTTACTCTTCCAGAACACAAAGCCATTACACTGTCCACCTCGGTAGCATGCTGAGTAACTAGCCTGCCTTACGTTCAAGAGGTCCCGAGTTCGAATCTCGGTGAGGGTGAGTTAGGCGGATGAGATTTTCACGGGATTTCCCTTATCCTGAAAGACGAATATCGGGTCACTGTAAGCTCTATGGACCCTGGGCTAATTTCAGCATCATTCTATCCATCCCATTCATCGTCCGATATGACTTAACGTTGGAGAACGTAAATTAAAAAGAACAAAAGCCATTATATTATGACTTTGTGGATTCTTGAAATTAAAAGTTCAATTGTACAAACTCAAAATGTTTTTTATTTCCACTGAATTGCAGTTGGAATGCTTTCCGATTACATAGAATTACGTAGCGCACACAATTACAATCCATCAGTTCGTCTGTCACAGGTCCACTCCACACTCACAATTACGTACAACTCCTCTGATACGCGTACTTAGTCTTCCAGTTCGTTCCCTAGCACGGCACTCTTCACGGCTGCTCGCCAGGAACTGAACTGACTCGTCCACTGCAGTCCTTATATAGGAAGATCGCTGTTTCTGGAAGCTTCGCGGGCCGGAACATCATCCCGACAGTTCCAGACGTCAGGGCGAGGGGAATGAGACGGTACAGTGCCAGATGACACTTTCCTAACCATTCCCTATGTTGGTGCTACAAGATAAATGGGTGGGCGTGGGCTTAATGCCTCCTGTCCCCTACCCAGCTCCAGTTGGTCGTGCCTTCCGATAATTGGGTGACAATATTATACTCTCTGACTATCGATTATTTTATAGATATCATTTTTCTTGAGTCATCTGAAAATATACTTCCACCACAGACTAGTTGATTTTCGTCCCTATTTTTCTGAAAAAGTATGCTAAAATAACTTCATCGCAAACACTTGTAACACTTTTTGAACTGTACCATTTCTTAAAACTTAGATATTCTTGGTAATAAATTGCATATGTGGCAGCAAACTATGTGGGTCGGCTGATAAGCGCCGGGTCTCACTCAGATTTTGATGTTGAATTCTATGATATGTTTCGACCCATATTCCTTCCATTTTCAAGCACTGGTTCTGGGCCACTCGTTGAAGGTGGCCACAATATGCGTCGAAACTTGTCAGAGAATTGAACATCAAAATCTGAGTGAGTAATATTTAACATAAATATCATTTACTCATAAAAGACTATGGTGTTATTCGTTTTAGTTAACTCTGTATAGTTTTCTTGGAATATTTACTTGTTTCAAGCATTGTTACTGCACATTATATTATCAGTGTACATAGATTAGCGGAATGTACTATAATTATGAAACTTATTGACCTTTTGTTGCCTTACTGTTTAGAAACCTTCTAAAATATATTGAACTCTTTCTGATCTTCTTCTGCTCTTGATTCCGTACACACGTTTTATTCTTCTCATTCTACAAATTTGTGTCGCCAAAACAGAACTTTTAGAAGATTTTAAATAAAAATAAAAATGTTGGACATTGCGAACTCTGACAAAGTGATAAAATTAGCAACATCACCGCGGAACTTCATTATGTATTTAAGCCATAATTAACAGACAGCTCATAAAATTTAGCCATTAATAGGCCGTCAACATTAAAAGTAGATTTATGTACTCACAGGAGCTAAATCACGCAATTTTATAGCTATATCATGGAGCTGTATTAATTAAAAGCGACCACTGTCGTACTTCGCTAACTTAATTCTTCATGTTTTATTCCTAATCCCCAAGCCCTTTTAAAAATAATTTAGTTAACAGGAAAAGCTCATTCAAATGGGACAACCATGTACTTTAGTATTATTTTTTAAATATTTTGTGCATTATTTAAACAGGATGTATATCGTTAGGGAGTGAGAGAAGGAATAAATGTAACTGGCCTGTACAGGCTGTAACGCGTAATTAGTGAGCTGTATAATGGGTGGCATACTTCAGCTGGCTGCAGGAGCTCGACATTCTCAGTTGTACCACATTTGTAAAATTGCTCGAATTGATTGAATGACTTTGGTTTTCGGCGCTCATATTAAGAAATAAGAACAAGTAATTTATTGCATGTTATCTATCCCTCTTTTACTTTTAAAGTGTATTGTTTGGGAGGTTCGTTAACTGAAAATATTCTCGGCGTATTCATATCTTTTCTTATAGATACTGTGCTGAAAACAAACCTGAAACAAACATATGAAACAAAATATTTAGGAACAATTTTTGATTGAAAATTAGCTGGGAGATATCATATTGAAGCAGTAGTTAACAAATCAACAAAAAATTTCAATTTTGAAAAGATTAGCTGGAGTCAAGTGAGGCAGTAATCCGGAGACACTGAACACCACATACAAAACATTCATCAAGCCGATACTTCTTTATAATGCAGAGGTAATAATTACAGCAAACAGTTCTAACAAAAATCACCTAGAAGTATGCCAAAATCAGGCCCTGCGACTAATAACCGGTGCAGAAAAATGAACTCCAATCACGGCAATGCAAGCCTTAACTCGGAACTATCCAATATATCTAACTTTAGAGGAGCAGGCACTAATACAACATGAAAAATGTGCGGTTAAAACCAACAAAATGGGATAAAAGATTACTACACCAATCAATATGAAAACACAAACAAGTTTCCTACACAAAGTTACGGAATTAAAAACAGACCTTAATCTTCCTAATTCTAAAGAAAAATTTTAATCAAAGAAACCCCACTGACTTTTGAACCAATTAATATTCAATTACATTTAGAACAAATAGTTACAAAATCTGAAACTTCCAAACGTGTACTAAAAGCACTAGCATTAGAAACTGTGAACAATAGACACCCACCTGAAGAATGGTGACATATCTACACAGATGAATCTAACTTGGACAACAACTCAGGAGCAGGAATTAAGTGTGCACTGTTCTCATTCTATCAACCAGCAGGATACCACACAACAAATTTTGATACAGAAGTAACGGCTATTCATATTTCACTCCAACACCTTCTATACAGAATAGATAAATTCAAAAATGCTGTCATACTTTCTGATTCTAAAGCAGCATTATGTGCAATAAGTTCATATAAAATGAGGTCAATCCAAATAAAGAATGTCACAAAGTGATCCAACAACTTCAAAAACTACAGAAAAGAATTATATTACAGTGGATACCTGCATTTTTGTGGAATTGCTGGAAATGAATTAGCTGATTTTCTTGCCAAAAAGGGTGCCATGAAAAGAGTAATCAAAAGCAAATATAAAAACAAACAAAACCAATCAGTATCTAACAAGGCCAAAAATAAAACATGGAACATCTTAATTAAAAATCCAGAAATTATTCCAGAAGTCCCACGTAAAGCTGCAGTAGTAAATTTTAGATTACTTACGGTACATGATTATTTGGCCACTTAAACAGAATAGCAATTTATACAAGTCCAAATTGTCCTCTGTGCAACAAAGAAGTGGAAATGACTGAAGAACATTCTTAACCTGTCAAGCCCTACCTGCCGGACCCACTACACAGAAATCTTGGTGAGCAATAGAGCTAATGGCTTCATTGCCAAAGCCTAGCATTTGAAAACAGCAACAACAACTTTGGTTTTCGGCGCTCATATTAAGAAATTAAGAACAAGTAATTTATTGCGTGCTATCTATCCCTCTTTTACTTTTAAAGTGTATTGTTTGGGAGGTTCAATAACTGAAAATATTCTCAGCGTATTCATATCTTTGTTTCTTTATTTAGCTTTGTTTCTGTGCTAATTTGTCTAATATCTGATTCAATTCCTCGCGTTTATGTATATTTGAGCATATGACGCTTCTAAACATTAGCATATAAACAAATAGTGTAATAGTCACTGTAAAAATTCTATTATTAACCTTAAACTATTTAACTGTAATAATTATTATTTACTAACACACCAAGATTAAGATTTCAGTTCATAAAGCCAGGACAGTTTTTCTCTATCTCTCTGCGTCATCTTGTATTACTCTAATTATTCTTACAGCAAAATGATCAGCAATAAATTGACATTTCACAGTAGTCTACTTCACACAAATATGCACATAAGTTTTCCAATTACTTTTTTGTCTTGGAGGCCTCAATATGAACTTTTGTGTAACTCCTTTTTCTTATTGAGAGTTTTTTTGTAGAAATCTTTCGTGTTGGAGCTTCTTTGACCCTTTTCTAGGTCGTCTGAAAATCTATGAATATCTATGGTGATAAGTATGCGTCTTAAAATTAACGACATCTGTGATCTTTGTGCCTCAGGTTTCCTTAAATTGACTTATTTCCAAAATAGAAGTAAACTAGCTATAGTAGGAAAACAATTAGAAAATCGAACACTTCACACTATTATGAAAAAGAGGACTCTTGGAACTGGCACGAAGTATTTACTAGTATCAATAAAATATCTCCACGATCTTATGTATAAATAGTTTCTAATCACACATAAATAAGCAAATGAAGAATAAGTTTTCTTAATTTTCAAGAAAAAGCTATGAAATCTATGAATATAGTATTTATGACTCTACCTTATATTGCTTTACATTTATAAGCACTTCAACAATACTTCATATTGTCTGGCCCCGTAGTTCAATCGGCAGAGCCTGGCTGCCGTGCTAGGGGTGGCTGGTTCAATTCCCGGCGGTGGAGGTGGGGATTTTTCTCCGACCTAGATAATTACTCATCTTCCCCAGAGTCAGAAAGTATGAATGAGAGTGCGAATGTGTGCGTGATCCAATGATTAAAACCCAACGAATACGAGTTAACACCTTCGACATGTTCCAAAGGAGAGCGTCCGCAGATATGACCATTGCAGATAAAGGCGGGGTATAAATGTAAAAAATAAAAATACTTTTATCTAGTTTATGGAGAGAACAAATGGAGCTTCCGATGTTTGTTATATACTTCAGTAAATAGAAATGACACTTCAGTGAATTTGTTTAGGCCAGAATCGACCAACTCATTTGCATGGGACGTGTTAGTCGTGTGACATAACTGTTTCAGTGCAGATATCGGCCAAGGGTGCAGAGGAAAAAAAATCGCTTCTTGTTTTGTAATCACCTAAGTGTACTGTACAATAGTCCTTGATAAAATAATTAACGTCTCTCCCATTGACCTTAGACGCGACCGGCAGTTAAATTAGATTTGCTCTGTGTCGTCAATTAATCTTCTACTGAATTAGTTGAATTGCTGCTTCTAGCAAACTTTTTAGGACACCAATGTAATTTTAAGAAATTTTAAGTTAAAACTATACATTTATAGTGCTAAATAATTCAGTTTTTTCCAGGGTGGGACTTTAAGCTATTAGACACACTATTCCCATAATATCCACACTCTGGCATGAATGTTTCAGGGTATACATATTTCCTCAAGAAGCTATTGACGGGTTTTTGAATTGCATCTGTTCCGCAACTACATTCCAAATGTTCTCAGATCTGGACTTGTGTTGGCCATCCCAAGCCCTTACCCCGTTGAGCCCTTAACCTGCAAGGTCCTATTTCGGAATCGCGTTCCAACCGGACCGACTCAAGATGACGCCGCAGATGAAATCACAACCACTGTGCAACCGTAACCCGCCGAGCACCTTCACCTGATCCTATACCCCAAAGTGGCAGATATGGGCATAATGGGAACGTGATAGATGAACAGGAAAGTCTGGTATTAGGATGAGAACTTAGCATTTGCCTAAGTGACAAACCACGGAGAATCCCACTTCAAGAGTGCTAACCCACGATATTCCAAACGATAATCACATGTGCTACTGTTGCGCTACCTCAGTTGGTATAGTTTGTTGGTAGAAAAACCGCAGGATACATTAACATCTTTTAAGATGTGGAGGATTGGTTCTTGCTGCTCTGATAGCTGTGGAAGAATAATGGGTAGCAAACAGGTAGTTAAGATGGCCATGATCTCAATACAGGAATTTCCAGTTACAGGAATGTCCGTCTACACCTTAGAATTGTCGCTATGATGGACATCCACGTCCATGTTTCTACATCAGTGGACAATGGCGTTGACGTAATTATGCTCGTATTTATTCGCCTCAATAGGAATGATTAGATTAAATGAGATTTTGCACAAGGTGAATTGAACAGGCGGGACACAGTACCTACTTGAACGCATGATACCTGAGGTTTATTGTACGGTTTTTCTCCCTGTTTCTCAGAGTCCATAGATTAGGTTTTTGTCCGATACAGTCTCCTTTGGATCCAAAATTCTCAATTGATTGTGTCTATTAGCTTCCAGTGCTGCACACTTGAATATTACATGAGAGCTGTTTCCTCCGCTATTGCAACATATTGGGTTTGGGGAGAGCCCCATTTCTTGCAGGGATTTTTGGGAGTTTCCATGTCGTCATCAGGCCCATTATGAGTCTTGTCTGCTTCCTTGTTAACTTGAGGACTGCACTACTTCTTTTAGAACATGGTGGTTGCATCTTTAGCTTTTCATCCTTGTTTCTATATTTTTTGTCCGTATTCTATACGCTGTCTGAATCCAGCTAAATAGAATACACCTCATCTAAGACAGATTCTGGGCCTATATATCCCCTCTAGGGCAGTCTGACTGCCATTTCATTTCCATCTACTCCAGAGTGGCCAGGGGTCCATGCTAGAGTAAATAGCAAAGATGCCCTATACCACTTTTTGAAGTTATTATCTTCAAGTGTGTAGGAATATTCGTCAGTTTAAGAATCGCACATATAATCCGTTATATGTAAAAGATTCTTAGTTAAAACTTTACGCGGTAATGTTTTGCGGGACAGTCGCTTTATCGAACTTACAGGTTTGTCAGTATATCATATCAACAATGGAACATGTACATACAAAACTTGCCCGCGCGCTTTGGAGAAGTTATCGGTTAATGTGTGAAACTTAACTTTTATACAAAAGACGGTGCATGTAAGCGCACCATAACTTTAATAAGCACGAAGCGGCACGAGGTTTTGCACAACTCTGCTGTAAATTTGATGGAATAAACTTGTCGTCGACTGGCGAAACAGAATATGTCCTCTCTTTACCCCGCCGTCGATACCTTCTTTAATATTAATGCACACAATATAAAGAAATAAGGGAACTAACCTTTTCATCCTATTAGGTCGGAACCCAGCATAATGGATTAGGCGGTAGCTTCTTTTGCTTGTATTCCGCAGATCATGGGTTCGATTGCATGATGCGTGCTTTTGTTTTCCTTTTCTGAAAGCTTCCCTGAAAATCTAAGTGATGATGAGAAGAATAATTACACCCCAATCCAGAATATTTTCTCCCTCCATTTCAATCCTCATTTTATTTCAAATCAGTTTACATCCGGATGGCTAATTCAGAATTCTGTGTTAGCGGGAAATTTGGCACTGCATAGTAGGGAATTTGCCCTCTGTAATTTCTAATTATCTGGGAGGGCTTCCGTACAGGTAGATGGCAGCAGGTTGTCAATCTGAAGCACTTTAGACATCCTTGTCTTTGCTGTCGTCTTTCTTCAGGATCGAAAATTCTTTAGAGTCTGAGGTTCACAAGCACTTGAACTAGCGTGCTTAAAATTCCGGCAGCAGCTTTCATTACTAAAATGATATTCAGATTTCAAATTTGGTTCCTACACATAAAAAAGTTATCAAAGCACACATCACCAGCAAAAGTGGCTAAGTCTGGTAATATAAAATATGCATCATCTTTCTTTTGAAGTAAAGCTAAATCAAGTTTCCAAAATCGATTTAATCCTTTACCGGAATACATAATACCCATGCCTTTTTTAACTAACATCCTCCAACATCAAGTTATATGGAAAAGTACCATAATTCAGCCTAACCGATATTAAAACTATGGTCCTTTGTCTCGTACGCGAGACAGACCCGCTACCACCTACCCTACGAGACGATCACTCATGCGGTTATCAGACCGTGGTGTCTCAAGCGGTAAGAGCAGCTCTGGCAGTGAAGCAGTATATATATGCAACTTTAGATTTTCATCTGACGTTAAACGCCACTCCAATTTTTTCGTTTCTGCTTTAACTGCATATGGAAATATGTTTAACTTAAAACATGACAAGAGGCTTTACGGTAACGTGCGGTACTTTAATTCGGGAAGTCTGGGTTTGACTCTAACTTTGGATTTGTTTATTCTTAGATGAATGTAGTTTCCATCTACCATGTTTTTCTCTTCATCACTCCCTATTCTTTACGACACTTTTATATTCTTGGTGTTCTTCTTGGTTTCCTGACGTATGACAATACTGGACAGAGGGCGAGATCCCTGCAGAAATGAAGTACTGGTTAGTACCAGAAGAAATCCCTATTGACAGGCATTCCTAGGCAAATCTACCAGCGGCACCGATCATCGAGCCTGGAATTGTTAGCGGCTTCCAGGCGTCCCTGATGCCTCGCCATTTGAGACCTGTGGCAAGCTGCGATTTCTTCGCTTTAATAAAAACGCCAGCCGCAAAGGGCCTATTTACTTTTAGATCTAAGTGCACGCGCTGTTCACCTTCGTATATAAACCTAGGAATAAGATAAAACATTTATCTTCTTCCTTTTCTTCTTCATACTTAAACCAAGTGCAACAGTTTTATTTCCTTAATTCGGTGAAGTTGCAGGAAATAACTGCCCTGTTTACTACTAAGAAATTCTAATTTATGGAAATTAATTGTTCTTTCACACTGGCCGTGTGTAGGTTAATTAACCTAATAGTGGTTAACTATAAAGCCCGGGCCTTAAAGTACTTACATGTAGTAAGTCGCCATTAAGGTGTTTGTCTCATGTGTTTATGAGAACTCCTAAGTAGTTTACCGGGGGAAAAAACCCCGAGTCAGTTGGAGAATTTAATGTCATGTCGGCACGTTGGCCATAGTAGCTCAAGGGTTGGAGCGACTGGACGGCAACCAGAAGATCCGTGGTTCAAATACCGGATATGGCATTGAATGTTTCAGTCTGACTCCATCTTTCTAATTCTAATTTAATCTAATTTCTGTAATGCAGACCCTACCACTTCTTACAACCCCATTGCAGTCAGGTAAACTTGACAATGGCGCTTTCAATGCAAATTCTCGCTCATTGAAGGGTAAAATCTCGGTTGCCAAACATCACTACTTGTAACAGAGTTTTCTAAATTTCTATGAAAGCTAGAAATAAAGCTATAGTGAATTTTTATTTAGTTTTATCTCTGGATTAAAGAATGAAATAGACCTCTTCCTCCTGGAATAATGAACTTTAAATATTAGGAAGATCTTGTAATAATGACAATAATGCTAATAATAACAACAAAACAAATAGTACGGATAGACATATCTCTTTACGAGAAGATGTGTTCGTTCATATGAAACACTATGCAAGGAGTACAATATGTACAGACATACAGTACATTTTAGTGACAAATGAAAATGTCATCGTTTAATTTCTGTTACTTGCTCTTTAGAGCACCACAGTACAGTTTACTTCCTTAATTTAGTCGCGTGATTGCCATCAGTCATTTACTCCCCAACGTAGAATTAGCTACAGCAATGGTTATCATTTAGGTGAACTTTTATAGTGATGTGAATATATCTACAGATCATCTTTAGCGCAGTGGTAACGTAGCTGCTTACCAAGTGGGATACCACTTAGGGTTTTCTCCCACTGTGGGACATGGTCCAGTGTGCACACAACCTCTGTGACGGCTTGGTGGGTAGAGCAGGATAGAGCAAGAGTTCCGTCAAAGGGTATACGTTGATATGTATGGGAGTAAGGATGGTTGTAATGACACTGGAATGCAGTTTAAAACTGGTATGACTGCTTCTTTTTATCATCATATCGAACGTTTATATCGTGATTTACGTAGGAACCGACAGATATATTTTCTCTTCTGTTCTGGTCTTCCCTCGCCGAAGACCTAACCAGATGTTTCTTAATGTGCCGCCAGCCACGGCCTGTCTCTGGGGCACTGCAGCTGCGTGTGTGTGTGTGACTTTCACCTCTCGAAGCACTCTCTTTATTCACACCAAAACTCCATTGTGATTGAGGAAACGTAGAGTCAGACTGAAAAATTCAATGCCATAGCCGGGATTTGAACCACGGATCTTCTGGTTTCCGTCCAGCCGCATTACCATTGTGCTACTATGGCCAACGTGCCGATATGACATTAAATTCTCCAACTGACTCGTATTTTCCCGGTAAACTACTTAGGAGTTCTCATAAACACATGAGACAACTACCTTAATGGCGACTTACTACATGTAAGTACTTTAAGGCCCGGGCTTTATAGTTAACCACTATTAGGTTAATTAATGGAAATTAATTATTCTTTCAAACTGGCCGTGTGTAGGCTAAATTGTGGAAACGTAGAGTCAGACTGAAAAATTCAATAGCATAGCCGGGATTTGAACCACGGATCTTCTGGTTTCCGTCCAGCCGCACTACCATTGTGCTACTATGGCCAACGTGCCGATATGACATTAAATTCTCCAACTGACTCGTACTTTCCCGGTAAACCACTTAGGAGTTCTCATAAACACATGAGACAACTACCTTAATGGCGACTTACAACATGTAAGTACATTAAGGCCCGGGCTTTATAGTTAACCACTATTAGGTTAATTAATGGAAATTAATTATTCTTTCACACTGACCGTGTGTAGGCTAAATTGTGGAAACGTAGAGTCAGACTGAAAAATTCAATGCCATAGCCGGGATTTGAACCACGGATCTTCTGGTTTCCGTCCAGCCGCACTACCATTGTGCTACTATGGCCAACGTGCCGATATGACATTAAATTCTCCAACTGACTCGTACTTTCCCGGTAAACCACTTAGGAGTTCTCATAAACACATGAGACAACTACCTTAATGGCGACTTACAACATGTAAGTACATTAAGGCCCGGGCTTTATAGTTAACCACTATTAGGTTAATTAATGGAAATTAATTATTCTTTCACACTGACCGTGTGTAGGCTAAATTGTGGAGACGTAGAGTCAGACTGAAACATTCAATGCCATAGCCGGGATTTGAACCACGGATCTTCTGGTTTCCGTTGGAGAATTTAATGTCATAGCGGCACGTTGGCCATAGTAGCACAATGGTAGTGCGGCTGAACGGAAACCAGAATATCCGTGGTTCAAATCCCGGCTATGGCATTGAATTTTTCAGTCTGACTCTACGTTTCCACAATTTAGCCTACACACGGCCAGTGTGAAAGAATAATTAATTTCCATCCATTGTGATTATTAGTCTCGATCATGCACTTAAGGGTCCGAACAATGCCATTTTAAAACGAAGTCAAGTGTTATCCATTTAGAATCCCTGCTAAGAAACTCATTGTCCCTTCTCTTTTGTCAGACTCGACCCAAATGCATCTGTTCGTGTAGTAACAAAGATACAAAATGTTCCGTTGAAATTCATCACGATTCTTTAATCATTGCATCCCTTAATTTCGGTTTCACCTCATTAAGTCTCCGGTAAGCCAGTTGAGGAGCTACGTGAGGTCAGATTAGCGGCTTCAGGTTACAAAGACTGCCCAGTGGCAGTTGTTGCACTGACCACGTCCTACCCTACCATACTGCATCCGAGACAGGACTCCCGTTATGGGCAGAAGTAGCCATCCTCTCAATATATTTAGGCCTCAAATGTTTTGAACTTAAAAGGCAGCTTTGAGGTACCAATTTACAATGTTTTATATCCTCTTTTCAAGAAATACTGCTATAAAACTTCACATTAATGAGATAAACATTTACATGAATTGTTTTATTACACACTTCTTTTTTAAGTGTAATGGGGGAATATGAGAATGCAGCAGATTTGAGTTGAGGAAATCGTGGTCAGAAGCAGGTAAGAGTTGGAGGAATAGGCGTGGCCACGGAGGATTTTGTATTTGCTTACATAAACCACTGATAATTATACTATCATTATTCTATGCATTCGTCTGAACATAAAACGAAAGTGTAAAAAATTCATTTACACAAATTATTTAGCCTGAATTAAGTAGATGGAAAATAAAACTTTTACGAGAATTGTAGGGAAGGGTTTAGATGTAGGTCGCCACATTTCTTAATTTCGCAATATTCATTATTACTACAAAAATAGCGTAGTCATGTTGTAAGAGCTTAAATTATTTGGCGCATAATATTGCTGTAGACATAACAGGTATTAGTAAGACACATATGCCATCACACAGGCGAAATGTCAGCAACACGCTTCACAGCTTTTGCTGCATTTGTTTGTATTTAGGTGAACTATTTGGTTTCCATTACACGTATTACGCTAGGCGTGACAACGAGTTTGGCTTGCATGCTGTTTCTATGGAAATGACAAAGGTCATAGTGCTACAGAAATATGGAAATCATATGCAGTATTTATCTCTCCCACCTAAATAGCTAGTGACTTGATAATACTAGATATGTTTTGTTAATTGCTCTGTTATTGCATATATTGTGTACTGCAAATGAGTTGTGTTCTAAACTAAATAGAACATTATATATTATTTCTAGTGCTATTGTGTAATATTGCCGACAAGCGCTGCTCTTGCTGGGTTGCCTCATTTGGAATAAGAGAAAGGTCTGGTGATAATATGCTCTTAGTTGCAAATTGAATAGCAAGTTAACTATAAAACAACTCTTTGTTTTAAAACTAGGGATTTTTTTACTTTTGTTGTTTGAATCGCCATGTCCCATTACATATTATAACCTTTCACGAATTTTACATATTTTCTACAATTTTGTATACAATTTAATACCTAAATTAAAGGATGGAAATAAGTAAAGAATCATGATGGATTTGAAAGGAATGTTGATTCTTTGTTACAACAAGTGCAGGTACAGTTGAGTCGAATAGCAGTTGGGGTTGGATAGTTGTTTTAACAAAAGAAACGTAAGAAACAGTGTCCTTAGCACAGTTCTAAAGGGTAGCACTTGACTTTGTTTGGATAGGGTATTCTTCGGGTCCTTCATAATGGCATGACAAAATAGTCACAAAGGGAATCTTTGTTTGAATAAACGCTTCGAGAAAGTGAAAGTCGCACACAACCACGCGCAGCTGTGGACATTCAGTCCTCGGCGTGAAGCCGATTACGGCAGTCCTCTTCTCCTCTCTTGGTCAAAGTAGACTAGAAGCGATGAGAGAAGATACTTGTCGGTTCATATATACGTGAAGAACGAATGAAGTTTTATCGAGTAATAAGAATTTCACATATAGTGACTTTAAACAGTGATATTGGTAATCCTTGGTCGGCAACTTCAAGTTTGATGTTCTGATAAAAAAGAAGCAGTGATTAAACCAGTTTGAAACGGGTATTCCAGTGTCATTAAAACTATCCTTCTCATACATACTCACGCATACCAAACTGTAGCGTCAACATGGAATTGTGCGCCACCCAGTTTATATACTTGCATCAAATTTCTCATTATCTTTCGCCGTTTTGTACATTATTTCTTTTGTTTATATTGTCACCCAATTAGCGGAAGACAGGACCGGCGACCGCTGGAAGGGACACGAGGCAGCTGGGCCACACCCACTCATCAGTCTCTGTCACTAACTGAGGGGGAAGATTACAGGAAATGTCACTTGCGTGGGCGGCCCCTTCCCCCTCTTCCACGGCCATCTGGAACCTTCGCGTGGAAACTAGAGAAGTCGAGAAGACGGCGATATTCCTATAAAAAGGGGCTGTAGTGAGCGAAGTGAGTTAGTTAGTGCTTGACGTGCTAGTGAAGTAGCGCCGTGTTAGTGGAAGAGAAGACCGTGCAACGGAAGAATTTACGTAATTGTGTACGTGCATCGGAACGGTAGCGGACAAACTGGTGAATCGTAATTGTGTGCATTACGTAACTTTGTGCAATTGGCAAGTGTTTAACTGTAAGTCGGTGGAAATAAAGAACCTTTCTGAGTGGTGAAATTGGACTTTTCATTTCACGAACCCACAAAGTCACAATATGCTCCCACATTATCTTATCAGTTATATAATAAAATATTTACTTATATACAAAATTAATCTCTTTTTTGTTCCATTTATACTGCCTTTAACTTCAATGGTCATATCGGTGGCCGTTCTCCTTAGGAACTCGTAACCATTAGATCACGCACACATTCGCACTCGCATTCATAGTTCCAGACTCTGGGGAAGATGAGGAATTGTTTGGTCGGTTAAAAATCTCCACTCCAACGCTGGCAATCAAACCCGGGGCCCTAGCAGGTAGGTGCTCTACCGACTGAGCTACGAGGCCAGCCATAAAATTAATATTACAGCTGATCGAAGTCTATACTGTTTGTAAATTGTACAAACGCCTTCAAGTGTTTTTAATTATTTCTTCATAGCTGATTGACCAATTTTGTCCACTTCTAGTTGTCGCACTTAATTTTTACTCTGTCGATCCAGTATTGAGCATTCCTATAAAAGATGTTGGACTGTTTGGGTCCATACCAGCATTTCTCGACTCTCGATGCAAGATATTCTCCACGATACTCGACACTTCGGCACCCGAAGGTGTGCTAGATCACCAGGCGGCCCCACCGAGGTTTTCGGTAGTCTTCCCTGCGGGGTTGACGCGCGTAAACGCCACTTTCACCAGTCTTGACGTTGTGCTCAGCGGGGGGGGGGGGGGCGGCTTCTTAGACTCCAGATATTGCCCTATGGAAAGAGCCCCGGAGTATTCATTGCTCCCGGGTAGAAGGAGGCCCGTGTCCTCGGTCCTACGGGTTCAGGACTAATGAGAGTAGAACCTCTGCACTTATCTTAACAGTTTGCTCCCAATGTCGAGCTGCATTGCATGCTGCAGGCAAACTTCTGCGAGCCGTGAGTACTCCGCTACTCTCTAGCATGCACTCAGATTGCAACAGCTCGCCTCCGTAGAGTAAGTAGATGGTAGCGTGTCTGCCTCACGTTCAAGAGGTCCCGAGTTTGAATCTCGGTCAGGGTGAGTTACCGGGATAACGTTTTTTTTTCGAGGCTTTTCCCTTATCCTTAAAAGACAAATATTGGGTAGCTCTAAGCTCCATGGACTCTCAGCTCATTTGAACATCATTTCACTCATTTCATTCACCCTCCGATATGTCTTAACGTTGGAGGACGTAAATTGAAAAAAAAAAGTTGAATACTCTGCCATATGACCTATTCATACTAAGCGTTGATTACATAAGAGAACGCTGAACGATATAATTTGAATAAACATTTTCATTTCAGGTCAGCTAAAGGAACTATCTCCAGCTTAACCTTTGGACTCATTATTACTACAGCTACGAAACATTGCAGTATTTCTAATCAGAAAATAAATATAAAGGCAAAGTAACCTCTCTACGATACAGCAATATTAATACACGAAGTTCACACATGTTGACAGGTGTCTCGGCGCTGCACGATAGGGAAAGAGGATGCTTTTAGTCCTCCGACCCCAAAACGAGGGGTCTCTGAGTCTTCTGCCATCTAATATGTCTTGGCTCCTGCTATGGCACTCTTTGTATCCTTTAACGTTATCCCTTCCTCGCGAGGGAGCGAAAGCAAAGAGCTAAAACGAGCTCCCTTCGCTCCTACTACTATTCTTACTACCCTTCCACCATACAATTTGCCCGCCACAAAATGCAAATATGCCATTTGCTAAAGGACCCCTTCGTTTCATTCATACAACTCACCACAGACAAAAGAAATTTGTACCTTCGACTGTTTTGTAAGCTTCCGAGACGAACGCTCCCGCAGCAAGCATCAAAGCCGCGGTTCGATTCCAGAGGAAGTGCAGCACGACAATGCTGTGCAATATTTATGAGCTGAGGAAAGTGGTGATGAAAAACCTTCCGCAAGAAACCTTGTGGGGTTCGGCCAGTAAATATTTAAATATCCCAACCGACCGAGCCAGCGAATTTATGCCCTGCGGTCGGCTGAGTGAATTTTAAAGTCGGTTGCCGGTCCATATGCATGTACTGCCTTGATTATTGTGTCCGTAATCACTTGCCTTTATGTATTCTTTGTGCAGGAGAGTGGGCATTATTGCTTTGCGTGACTGGCATTGCGCGAAGAGCCTATCTAAACCCATTCTCTGCTTTGCATTCCAATACACTGACCTTTAGGGTCAACCTACACCAAGTAACATATACCTGAAGCTTTAAGATGTCATTGCTAAATAAAATTTACGATTTTCAATCTGAATAATAGTAATATACTTGTTTATGTAGGAATACAATGAAGTTTTTATGTAAGCAAAACTAAAAGCACTATTCTTAATATATAGATCTAGATTAAGAGAAAGCAGTGTTGTTTAATAAGTTACATCCACTGTGACTGCTCGATTTTAAGTGTGTTTCACATAAGGCCAGAGAGTGTTTGGAATTAAAAACATTTTGTCTTGATTTCAAATTATATTTATATGTTTAGTTCTCGAAACATTTTATAGGTGATATTTTCATTTAATTTCCGTCTAGTTAGGTTTAAAACACCCGAAGATATAAGCAGAAAAAATTGGGATGTATTTTACTTTATCGGTTATTTATTTGAAGAATATTAGATCATTTTATAATCAACCATTAAAATTAGAAAAACGTAGTTGGTTACTAACACGTCCCACAAGGCAACCTTGGCCTTGGGGGTAACCTCGCCTCACCATGTGATGCCAGGACACCATTTCTCAGGTGAATGCACCCAGAGGGCGGTGTCCATTAACTCTAATGATAAACCCTTTCCCTAAAACTAAAGCAGCAAGATATCTATATTCACCGTTTTAGTTAAATATTCATTACACATCTGTGTTTGTAAATGTTTAATATTATCTTGTATACAACATTTTTATTTACTGTATACTTAAACAATAACTTGAAAACTAATGAATATTTTGCAATGAAATTTGCGTACGCATTGTTCTTTATAAATTTGAAAGCATTTGTTAATACATGTGGAATTTAGATATTTCACCCATGTTATCCGAGTATTTCAGTGCTTTTGTTACCATTATTAACTTGTTGCTCCTACGTTTGTCCATTATAATCGATTAAATATGATCCACCATTTCATTCTTTAGCTTTATATTCTTACGGGAGAATACAGTTATTAGATGTAGTTTAATATTTATAATAATTATAAATCCCAAAAATAGAATGCTCATATCATTCCCGGTTGCTTTGAATATACGTTGACGTGTATACAAATTGCCTCATTCCGATATCATAAGTGTGTCTGAGCTATCGTTAAACTGGACAACTACAACATATTTTATTAGTAACTTTCATCAGGGCCATGGAGAGGAAGTTATAGCTAAGGTTTCTTCTTTCTCCGTATTGTCAATAGATGGCGTGATGTACTTGTCAAAGATGTCCGGTGGTGGAGTTCCAAAATTCATGACTCTATGACGATTTTTGTTAATGAAGATTTTTTCCTATACGGAAAGGTCTATGGAGTGATTAACGTATTTTATTAGAGATGTTTCCAAGTTGATGTCATGTCTAGTATTCAAGAAATGAAAAGCCACTGCTGATTTTTCTGTTTCACCATTTTTAATGCTTCTTATATGTTCTTTAGTTCTGATGTTAATATTTCTTTTTGTTTTTCCTATATAAACTTTAGGGCAAGTTTCACATTTGATCTCATAGATTCCTGGGTTTTCTTTGGTAGTGATTGAATTTTTGGGAGGGCCTTTTAACAAATTTCTGATATTAAACCTATTTTGAGGTGCAAGAGTTATGTTGTGTTTTGAGAAGATTTTTTGGAATTTGTTATAGGCTGATGGGTGGAAGGTGAATTTTTTAAACAGTTTTTCCTCTTTTTCTCCTGTAGGTTCTAGGGTGGTGGTTTCTTTTATTTTCTTAGCTTTGTTGAGTCTGTTAACTGTTTTGTCTACTAAATTTGGGTTGAAACCGTTGGATATAGCTACTTTTTATGTGTAGGTATTCTTCTTGATAATCTTCTCTGTTTAGTGGAAAGTTGATCATCCGAAAGATTAAACTGTTGAAAATGGCATGTTGGTGTTGTTTTGGGTTGAAAATGTTGTTCTTAATGTAATTATCTGTGTGTGTCGGTTTCCTGTAAATGCCAAAAGTGAGTTTGTTGTTCATTTTTTTGATCTTGATGTCCAAAAAGGGAAGCACACCATCCTCTTCTGTTTCCAATGTAAATTTTATAGCTGGATTTTGTATATTCAAAAGTCTAAGACCATCTTGTATGAGTTTTTTCGGTACTATGGCAAAAATGTCGTCAACATAGCGATACCACACTTTGAAATAATTTGGAAAAGCTTTTGTGATATGTGTTTCAAAAGCACTCATAAATAAATCTGCCAAGAAGGGAGACAATGGGTTGCCCATAGCTAGGCCCGTTTTTTGTTTATAGATCTGTCCATTAAAGCTGAACAAATTTTGATTGATACAAATTTCTGTTAGTTGTAAAAGTTCTTCTATTTCTTCAGATGTTATTTGTATTGATTCCAGCCATTTTTTGAGAAGTGGAATAAGTTCATTGGTAGGTATGATTGGATATACAGAAATGACGTCAAAGGAAACTAAAGCATCTGTAGAGTTGATCTTTGTGTCCTTCAGGAGATTTAACAATTCAAACGAGTTTTTGATACTTAAATTTTCAAATTTTGTGAAGAATCTGAAGATTTGAACCAGCCATTTTTATAGTTGGCAAGTGGGTGCATCAATGTTATTAATTATTGGTCCGAGGGTAATTTCAGGTTTATGTATTTTGGGTAAACCATATATGTATGGTGTTTTTGGACTGTCTATTTTATTGTTCAATTTATCTCTTTTAGTCATGATTTTACTGTTTTTAATTGCTAATTGCACAGATTTTCATGCTTTCTTTAATGGATTGTTTTCTAGTTTAACAAATTCCTTTCCGTTTAAAAGGTTTTCCATTTTTTGCGATAGTCTTCTTCGTCCAGTATTACTATTTTGTTACCCTTGTCTGCTTTTGTGTAGACTACCGGTTTTTCATTTAAATTTTTGATTAACCACCACCCTAGAACCTACAGGAGAAAAAGAGGAAAAACTTTTTAAAAAATTCACCTTCCACCCATCAGCCTATAACAATTTCCAAAAAATCTTCTCAAAACACAACATAACTCTTGCACATCAAAATAGGTTTAATATCAGAAATTTGTTAAAAGGCCCTCCCAAAAATTCAATCACTACCAAAGAACAACCAGGAATCTATGAGATCAAATGTGAAACTTGCCACAAAATTTATATAGGAAAAACAAAAATAAATATTAACATCAGAACTAAAGAACATATAAGAAACATTAAAAATGGTGAAACAGAAAAATCAGCAGTGGCTTTTCATTTTTTGAATACTAGACATGACATCAACTTGGAAACATCTCTAATAAAATACGTTAATCACCCCATAGACCTTTCCGTATGGGAAAAAATCTTCATCAACAAAAATCGTCATAGAGTCATGAATTTTGGAACTCCACCACCGGACACCTTTGACAAGTACATCACGCCATCTATTGACAATACGGAGAAAGAAGAAACCACTAAAACTTACACTAATCGAGTATCAGCTGAGGATAGTGGCAAGAGCTCTTGAAACATGTCCTGTGAATAAACAGTGTGAGTGAAGCAATGTGTCAATATCTTCTCGATTCAATTTTGTACTAATTTGTGCTTCACTGTCCCTACGCTTCTTTCAAGTTTATACTTAAACTGAAAGAAGTTTATAATGAAAGGCATTCGGCCTTTTCTACTGGGAGTTTTTAAACCAGCACAAATACCTTGCAAAATTGCTTGTATTTCAGTCTTAAAGTCCGTGTCACGCCATACTTTATTTATCGTGCGTCCTTCATTCTCTCAAGTCCCGTTAAGATAGTATATTTTGTGACTTGTATCTCGGTAGAGTCTGATTGTCCTTAAACAATGTCTTCGCTACACATCGCCTCTGTCTCTTAGCAAATTTTTCTTGCCCCTTTTTTCACTCACAAATCCCAGCTTATAAGCAATCTATACAGATTAGATCTGTTGAAATGTGTAAATCTGCATCCTCATTTACAGCAGGCAAAATTTTATTTATGTTAGGGAGTTCGTTTCTAAAGAAAAAACTATGCACATGACGACGCACAGCACGAACTCATCGCATTCTCCGGGCACGCGCTTTTGTATATTCCTGCTTTTGCCTAATGTGGTAAGTTTTCCTGTTGTCTCAATTTCTCGTCGCCATGTTCCTACGGGTGTAACACTCACATCTGTAAGTTCAGAGCATAGCTGTTCGACTTCTCTGACTGACAAAGACGGATTCTTCTCTGTGAGTGCATTAAACACATGCACCACTATTCTTTTTCCGCCGCTTTGTAAAGGTTTTCCCTTGCGATACTTCAGCGAAAAACTGGTGGTAGACTCTGCCATTATATGTATACTAAATACACCCGCAATAAACGGTCAATAAAATAATTTAGCTCTCGTACTCAGCGCAGCACACCTTCGAATGGCAATATATGACTAATCCAGTTCAAAACGAGGTCAGTGATAAAAGTCGTATAAACATGTATGTCACCACTACCGCTAAATCACGTGCTATCGTTTCATATGAAAGGCGGGCTTGAAAGCAAAGGAACCTCCTCTTTACTTCGTTTAAGGATTAACATGCATTTCAGATAAATCAACTCTGTTGCATAATATATTTAACTGAAATTGTTACGAAAATATAAATTTCACAATTCTCTTCCAACATATAAAGATATATCACTATGTTAAGTAACGAACTAATTTTTACCGCACAACAGTCTACACCACAACACCAGCCAATGAGAAGTGATTAGGTCATGTAACCGTTAAGAGATTCGTTGCTTTTCTCCTCGTCTAAGAGCCTTGACATCAACAATCACATAGCTTACTACTTTTTGTAATATTGCTCATTACACTGTGTTAAATTATTGTTAGTATAAATTTCTGTAATTTACTCCTAACAGATGTGTTCTATTCTGAGTCAATTTTTATGCACTTCAACATAAAATTTATCCCAGCATAATAGTTCACTGACACTGTAGGGTGAATGTCATAGCACAACTGAAATGTGGTGTTTATCGCCCGCTTTTACTACATACGGCACCGCGGGCGATTAAACTGATGATACATGAAATTAAGATTGAGCACCGGTAGAATGAGATAGCGGGGGAAACCGCAGATCCCGGAGAAAACCCGCCCCAGCGCCGTGTTGTCCGTCACAAACCTAATTTGTCGATCGCCTGGGATTAAACCCGAGCGACCTTAGTGAGAGTCCAGCGGCCTAACGGTAGCATTTTGCTCTTATAAGCCACAAAGGTTCTATTAGGATATCGGTTATAGCTCATAATTATTCAAGTTTAATTTCAAATTTCCATAGCTCTGTAGCTTTGTAAAAGCTGACGTTATTTGACAAGTACTGTTATGTTATGGCTAAGTGAAATATTTATATACTAACAGTTTCAGCAGAGTCACTATCGCAGTGACTTTATTTTAGGTTCAAGTTATTGATGTATTCTTTGGCGACATGATTTTTTAAACTCTGTAAATACAGGAAGACAAGAATTGTAGAACTTCTCTTTATTCCCTATTACACCTTATAAATTCACAAAACTTATGTCAGCGGATGACCGACTAGTGGAGGTGTCAGCCGCAACCTTCCGTGGGAGTGTTAATTTAAACTGAGAGATTTCGGCTTTTTGGGTCTTCGCTGTGAAGGCATCAGAGCTCTATCACTCAGTTTACTAGTTATATATGTGATTTATTTAACACATTTAAGTACATTTGTATGTTACACGTGTACAGCTTAAATTTTACTATCATTTGAATTAACCCAGGATGAGCGACAACAGGTGCCTATATCTGCATTTATACAATAGACTTGTAACTTTTGAGGCTTAGTACGGAGATGTGAGTTTAAGCTGTTGAAATGTGGTATGACATAGCAACACTAAAATTGCAAGTTGTAGGCAAGGCAAATGGACGCGGTGGACGCCTTGGCTAGCAGTGGGAGGGAGTTTGCCATGGGAAGTGTACATACATTTAAAACTTTCCAACCTAATAAAGTTACAAGACATTTTTTCAGATTTTTATTTTGTTTATTTTTCAATATAGTCTCCTTGTAACCCTAAACGCTTCTCCTAGCGATGCTCACATCTCCGTAACCCGTCCAAATAGTACTCGGCATTTTTCATCTGCCAAATAATTGTTCACGAAGTTGACTGCCGCTTCATCTGACGAAAATCTCTATCCTTTGATCGAAATTTTCAGCTGAAACAAAAGAAGTCGCTTGGAGCTAGATCTGGTGAGTAAAGTGGATGGCCAAGCAGTTCAAACCGTAATTCGTGGATCTTCGCAATTACAACCTCTGAGGTGTGAAACGGTACGTAGTCTTGGTGCAACAGGATTTTCTTTTTCTGCAAATGTGGCCGTTTTCCCGCAAGTCCTGCCTACAGCTTGCTAAGAAATGATGCGTCGTATGGTCCTGTAATGGTTTTTCCTTTATGAAGATAATCGATTAAAATAACTTCATGACTATCCCAAAAAACAGTCGCCATCACTTTCCCAACCGAAGAAACAGTTTCCGGTTTTTTGTTTTTTTGTTTTGTTTTTGTTTTTTTGTTTTTGAGAGCCGCTCCCCCATTTGCAGTCCACTGTTCGGAGTGTAATTTTTGTTTCGGGCGTATGATGGTGTATCCAAGTTTCATCTACAGTAATTGGCGCCAAACCTCGTATTTATTGCGCCTAATCTGCGCCAACAGAGCGTTGGAAATGTTCATTCGAACACGTTTTTGGTCAAACGTGAGCAACCGCGGCACCCAACGTGGGGACAGCTTTATCATCTCTAAATGTTGACTTAATACGTGAAAAACATGTTTCTTGGCATGTTCACAGTCTCTGCTATCTCTCTCACTTTAATTCGGCGGTCGTCTAGCATCGTCTTTGGCGATATTTTCGTCGGTAGTTGCATTTTTTGGACGTCCCGAACGTTCACCGTCTCCCAAGCTCTTACGGCCCAGCTGCCCAAGTAGGGGAGGGGATCCGTCCCCTTCAGCTGCCGTGGTGCGAGCGCTGCGGACTCTTAGCACTCATGGTACCTCTGACGTTACTAGAAAAACCTGGGACCGAACATGCGAGCCCATCTCTGAATGGGATTTGCTTGGATTGAGTTGGACTCCAGGGGAGAGTGTGTTCCCAACACCCGTGGGAGATCGGGTACCTCCGGTCAGACCTCGGCCGCCCGAGGGGTTAGAGTGTTGCCTAAGAAGTCTGGGTACCAGACTTCATAGCTAGTAGAAGATGTGGTAGATCACCAGGCAGCCCCACCGAGGTTTTCTGTAGTCTAACCTGCGGGGTTGGCGCGCGTAAGTGGCGTATCCGCTTCCTCCCGTCTTGAATAGGGGAGCTTTTTAGACTCAACGTGTTGCCCCAAGGAAAGTGCCTCGGAGCATTCCATTGCTCCCAGGTTAATTAGGTCGGGGTCTTCGGACTTTGAAGTAGACCTCGTACAAGTGTGGTAAATGATGGTGCAGGTTCCCTATACACAGAATCCAACTCATCTTTGATATGCGTAGGCGTATTGCCGATACTTGATTTGATCATTTTCATAAATCACTCGCACCAACTCACGCAAACGACTGTTACAGAACTGAGCGTTCAAATGGCTGAAACTTTGGTGAGTAACTGTCAACAGATGAACAACGAAATCCACTAGCTTTTATTTACGAGTGCTGCCATCTTCATGTTGACGTCGGAACCTTTTCAGACCACCCTCGTAGAAACAAGCTCATCTAGTAACTGTCACAAGTCAGTTCTTCTTTAAAGCAACCTACAGATAATTAGTGTAACCATTTCTGTGTGACAGTAAATATTGCTATAAAATAACACGTTTAATTTTTGTGTAATGATAGACACTTGTATTGAGTAGTAGCTGCAGTATTTCTTTATGAAGAAGTGCGAGGTAAAAATCTCTTTAAAAACAAAGCTTGCATGTTACCCAGAGAGGGTGCGGCATATAATTACTGGCTGTTAGCGCGGAAGTATTTAAACGCTCTCACACGTGGTATAGACAGACAAACGCTTTCCATCAAAAGAATCCACAGAAAAGTTAACACAAGTAAAACAAAAGTGGAAAATCACTCATAACTATTTTAAACCTCACAGGTGTTTCGTGTCCTAGTGTAATATAAACATTATAACTTTTAAATGCCTTATGTTTAAGAGATTAGGCAGTCAGCGAGAAAACGAGATCAATTTGTAATTCATATTTTGCTTTACTTCTTTTTCCTGTGCCCAACTTTCTGACGTCACAGGTTACTAATGACCGTTTCGCAGTGAAATACAAATTGTAATTTGATGAATGTGAGAACCCACTTGTTTCTTTAATCACCCGGCGTTCTCGAGAGGGTGGCGTATTTTTAAAAGAACGACATCGTACCTAGTTCCTTCCAAGGAGTAGTCGTGCACATGCGTGATTCCCAGTTTAAAACTACTGGTTAAAATGAAGCTATAATGATCTGGCTCTTCAAAATAATAATTCTAATAGTGACAGCATGGATTTTAAGTAAAATAGAAATACTTCATGTATGTTATTATAAAACCAAATGGGGTTTAGAAAAGCAAGATCTTGCTTAGATAATATATTTTCTATTAACCAAATTACTGAAAAGAGAATATAATATAATTTAGTAACACATTTAGCCTTTTTAGATTTGGAAAGGGCCTTTAATCAGGTGAGCAGGACTAGACTCTGGCAAATAATAGACAAGAAAGGATGCCCAAAACAATTGATAGATGCACTCAGGAACATACATCCAGAAACAAAATTAAAAATAATTTTAGGAAATGAGCGATTACACTGGGTAACAATGAAAATGTTTCGGGCTTAAAAATAGTAAATTTACATGTATTTCCATCTCTGAATTAGACAATTACCATAAAAATGGTAGATTAACTCTTATTTTGAAGATAAAATGACATTTCATAATTTAGAGGGAAGATTTTAAATTTGGGGGATTCTTTTTTGTAGTTGGCACACCTGACAAATAAATCACAGAGAGAAATTTTGGAAATTAAGTGATGCAAAAGTTAAGGAAGGCATATTTGTCGGACCAAAAATAAATGAACTTGTACAGGATCCTGCATTATTTGACAGGTGTGCTAACTCCCAAAAGTATCTTCCAAATTTAAAATCTTCACTGTAAATTATGAAACGTCTCTTTATCTTCAAAACATAAGCTATTCTATGATTTTTATGGTGTTTTTTGAATTCAGCAGGTGAAATACATATAAATTCACTATTTTAAGCCCGAAACATTTTCATTGTTGCCCAATGTAATTGTAGCATTTGAAACAAGTATAACGTAACAATGCCTGTAACCCCGCTGTTGCAGTTCTATGTAGTGATAATAATTTTTATAAATCTGTGAGATAACATGCCCTCACATTACTATAATTACAAATAAAGGATGTGAGTTTTTTTTTAAATGACAACATTTCTTAATTCTGCACTCCTCATTTCCTCAACTGTCAGAGCGTAAAAACAAATGCCCTTTCAAACAGAAATTTAAATTAATTAGGACCTTAGTGCATGAGTACTGAGCAAAGGAAAACGCATCAGTACTTCAAATGGAGCACGTTTTGAATTAAATAGTACAGTGGCCACTTCAATATGTGGTTTCAGATTGAAGGCATAAAGAAGCTACGCCAATAAGTACAACAATGCGTACTTCATTGCATGATCTTCCTGAAAGTAATTGGCGCAACTTACAGAAAGAACAACGAATTCAAATACTGGCAGGATCTCCTGACCTGAAATCCTTCGACTTTTTACTGTGGGGATATTTGAAGTGATATTTGTTATTTGAATACATCTTGAAGTGAATTTATCATGTATTACAACACAGCAGCACTATTTTGTTATGAATGTGTTTTCTTGGTTTATTTGCATCTATTGTAATATGTCCTAATAAACTTAAATTAAAGGTCAAAAACACATCCACTTGTACGTTCCGAGACCTGAGGACAAAAAAAGTGAAAAAGGTTTGCCGCCATTAAAAGAAATTACGCCCTATTCACTGACACCGGAAGATCCGTGGTTCAAATGCCGGGTATAACATTGAATATTTCAGTCTGACTACCTTTAAATATTTGTATTGTTTTATGAATTCTTTAATTACGTTGATTAAATGCACACGTATTTTAACAACACAACAGAAACTTTATTTCAGAAAATATAATATGATATGAGCACTGCGAACTGGGCTGGGCCTACTGCGTCTACTAAACCTCTAAGAGAAGAGGATCAAAGCGGAATAATATGTACCTATGCTGGCCAGATCTGGCGACCTTAATCCAGTGGGGTTCCTGACGTTTCCAGATTCAACTTTCTTTGACATCTTCCTGTTCTCAGACAGAGCGGAGGGCTGCAAGCCAGGGACGAACAGTTCTTTTCTCAGTGCACATCCACCAACGTGCCATAAATCATCATTCAGTTCAGCGTTCTCCTTCCTACGTGGAGAAACCGTGCGTTCCACACATCAAACCCAGCACCTTCCGTAGGTAAACCTCATATATAACCGCCCGGCTGACTCCAATGGTAAATAGGATATTTAATATAAATGTGGTAAATAAAGAGCGAATGAGAAGGCACTAAGCTTGCAAGAAAACCCAGATTGTCTTTATTAGTACCCAAGTGTATAAACTCAAATATTTCTATAGCAGTGAAGACATTTACGTCTTTATTGAAAAAAGAGGGGAGTGGTAATTAGAGTGTAATTGGAAGGAAAAGTGTCTGGGATTTGCGAGGAAGGCCTCTCCCCCAAAAACGAGCTCACTTCCGCCAAAGCAGGCGGCGCTCCTTCAAACAGAATTAACTGCTTGAGAATCCGTAGCAAAGCTGGAGAAAATAATAATTCTAGAACAAAGTGACTGGAGACGTTATTACTCGCAGCTGCAGTCTCAGAGGAGGTCCGTTTTAATTAGAAGAAGGTGAACAATTATTGTTCCCATTAGAATCTTGAATTTTGGTGTTGAGAAAATAGTGTACGTTTCAGACTGAGAGAAGTTCATGTCCAGGACTCCGCTCATTACATTACATATGACAGAACACCTCGATTCTGTTTCCCGTATCTATTACTCATACACTTTGTCCTCAGGTCTGGACTCTTATTCCCTAAGACAAGAAGGGCTGCGTTTTGACAAAGTAACAACTGAACATCATTATGAATACTCCAATTATGCATTTCATTGCATCGTTAACGTTGTTCCTTTTCTCTTGCACATTGAAAGGTTTACTTTTATGTTTAACATTTATGTTTAGCCAACACAAACATTAACTTAATGTACTAAATGCCTAAAGCAGATACAGGATCCACAATGCAAACGCCTGTATATAGTTAAAGAAGCAGCCTTTTAATTCAATCATTAGTTAAGCTATGAAGCAATATTTGAGCTCTAAGTTGATCTGTGCGAAATCAAAATTGAAATGAACAACTTTTTCCGAATTAGCATACTTATTTTCCATAAAGGAACCAACCATCAGCAGAATTCCTCACAGTAAAAGGACTAAGACAAAGTTGTGGCATGTCACCTACACTATTAAAGATATTTATAGAAGAAGTATGGATAAAGTGGAAGAAGTCATGTAGGGGAATGAGACTAAACACCAATGTCCACTTATTGCACAAACTACTATTTTCAGTTGGCCAGACTATAATAGGATAGGATAAATATGATATAGAATATATGACTAAAATTAATAAATGCATGTGAAGCAGGTGGATTAAAAGGAAATGCCATTAAAACAATATAGGGTAATAGGAAGAAATTTGGATGATCTGCAAGTAAATTATGTGGTAATTAAATGCATCTAGCGATTTAGGTACCTAGGATCTATAACAGATAAGACTGGCACTTGAGAAAAAGATATTGTAATTTGTGGGTTTGTAGAATTAAAAGTACAAGTTGCAGAAATTCAAAATATTCTTTATTTCCGTAGAAGTACACTTATAGCAGAATTACGTCACATACACAATTAAAACTACCAAGGTCATTGACCACACAACAAATAGCTTACTCAGCTTCCACTGTTAACAACAACTCTTGTTACAACTTCTGTTTTCGACTGTTTATAACTACTACGCTGGCATGTAGCCACTCATATATACCACTACTTATATAACTAGACATTTCGGAATATTCTGTAACAAACAAATCGACTGTTCTCTATCAATCAAGATGCCACTAGAATGTTCTATTTACCTCACTTTATCCGTTTTGGCATACCTTTTATCTCCGCGCTATTTTATTTGCTTAGGTAAGCTGTTTATCTGTCTTATCTCTCCGCATCGAACCTTTCGTCTGCGTCGCCGCAGCGGCGACAATATTATCAATAGAGTAAATTGTGCAAGGAAGTTGATTAGAAGTTTGAACAGTCTTCTATGGAATAGGAATTTGACTAGAAAGACTAAACAACACATTTCAGTAACAATAAAAGAAATATACTTATATATGGGTCCGAAAGTTGGACATTAAATGGAAGAATGCAGGAAAAAATATTAGCGATAGAAGTGGATGGACTTCGAAGAAGTATGAGGACATCCAGGTCCCAACATGTCAGAAACACCTACATTAGACATGAAATAGACGCACTAGAAACTGTTAGACAGGATGTCCAGTAGAGCTCTACAGTGGTATGAGCAAAAGTCTGCCTAGTTAACGGGTGTGCAGTTCGGACTAAAAGGAACCTGAACCTCCCGCCCACTAATGATCGTCATAAATCTATATCCACACTTCAGAAATGGAACACTGTCGTTGAGGACCAATAGTAACCCTGATTTTCTTGAAATGACAATCGCATGTTTACTACACGTGGAGTCTCAGTTACCAAAGTTCCAACTTCCAGTTAATCTGTGTCATTACATGCAACAATTCGTTGTGTCACGATGTGGAGACCGTGGGAGGGAAATGTAGCGGTAAATGCAAATGAAGTAGTAGATAATTTTCAGTCAAGTGAAAATAGTCAAAGTGATGACAATAGTGTGAATAAATTGCTGGGCCGAGTTATGTTACTGGAAAAGCCTCAAAAAACAAAGTTATAGCGGGAACTGCTTCTAAGCAAATTCAAGCGCTTGTTTTGAACACATATAAATATGTGCTGACAAATAATCTTGGTAAGGGGCCATGCACTGAACCTGATGATAAATTCTGGGTATTCACAGAAATACAGTAAGAAATATTCTGACGAAAGGAATACCAAAGACGCTGATCAAGTCTGAAAAAAAGGAAACGTTTCTCTAAAGCAGATAATTTCACATGCGATTTAATACGTCGAGAAATTTATAGATTGTATGCAAAAGGGAGAGCGCCCACCTTAGACGAATTGTTTGTACATTTGTAAGAAATTTGTGATTTTCCCTATGGGCCGTACACTTTGCGCGGCCTCCTAAAGGAGCTGGGTTTCAAATACCACACTTCGAATAAGATATGGGTTATTATGGAATCCAGTAGAATTGTAGCTTGGCTATATATGTCAAAACTAAGGAAGATTCGCAGTAATGGACTTAAGATTATTTAGACGGAACCTCGTACGATACCCATGACGTATCGAGAAAGGTGGCAACCTTGCAGAATGGACTGCGAGAAGGAGGGCCCGGGTTGTAAAACGATTATAAGGGTTCGCCAAAGGAGTCGGTCGACGTGCACACGAGTTAACTAAACAGACTTGAAACCGGATGCCGGAAGAAAGGAAGCCCAAACAAGTCCTAAAGTGGGAAGTACAAGGCAGAAAAAAGCGGGGAAGAGCCAGAACATGGTACGAGGAAATATATGCTTATACTCGTATGAAGAAGAGGGGACTGGAAGGACAATGGGATGGCAGGAATCTCTGGAAAGCAGGAACCAAGAGTGAACTGCTGTAAAGTCGAAAACCTATAAATAAATATAATTTTGCATAAATCAAAAGCTACTGTAAAAGTTAACCATTCTCTTCAAAAAGACTAGTTAGGTTTCGTTTATAGAAGGCAATAGTTTGGAATTGGCGATTTGTATTTATTAACAGTTTAATTTGATTTTTTAAATTACAGATGAAACTAACTAAAATGCTGTAAGTGCAACTCAAACTCTACAGTTACAAAACTCTTCTCAGCTCAACTGTTATCTACGCCAAAGCTGTTGTCATAATCTGGTTGAATGTGAGACCATTTTGTTTCTAAAAGCTGAAAATTTACTGCAACTAGGAAGGTTAGATACACTTTCAATGTCACTGTTTTTTGTTTTTACGACGAAACACTGCCTTTCTCCAACCAAAACGCTTTATTCTACCCATATTTATAGCAAAGCTTCAAATCACCTTGAATAAATAACACTCAGGTCGATAATTTCAACTGTAAACAAAACTGCAACTATAATCCACATGTACTTCAAATGTAAACAATTCGCCATATTGTGAGAGCTTTCAGCAAATACAAATGGAGCCATATCTGCAGCAGAGATACCAGCAGCAAGCATAAAATTTACCGCATAGCTCTGCTGCCACAAATCACAAAGTTAAAACAATTTTAATTTAAATGGTTATATATGTATTTAAAAGGGGGCGTGGACATGGTGACGATATGTTTAAATCACCATTTAAAGGGTTTAAATATTAAGAATACCTATAATGCAATATATTATTGGATTCGTAAACTCTTGAAGACTTTTATAAGACATAAAACAAAAATTCGATTTTTTGAGGCATTTACACGTCCCACACGTCCTTAACGTTGGGGGACGTAAATTAAAAAAAAAACTATTAAACAAACAAACAAAGGTCAGGCTATACCAGCCTACAGTTGTTAACTTGGGCGACGATAACAGTACAGTCCATGTGCAGTATATCTATGGAAAAAGCCACACGCCTTCGGCCTTTACTTATGAGCTTTATCTTAGTCCGCATTTAAATTCTATTTCGTACCTATTTACATCATATAGTGATCTTTTTTATTTTTCACCGCAGTTTATCTCTTTGGCAAATATTTAAAAAACTGGTAAGGGAAGGAGATTGTGGGAGAAGGGATATAGGGGGGAAGGGATGGGAGATAAATACGCAGTTTGTGATGGAGAGGCAGAAAGACGGGGGTAAACCGAGAGGAGAGAGAAATACTAAGAATTGGAGGATTGGTGAGAGAAGAGAAGGATTCGCATTAAAGGTAAAAATGTGAGCAGGACTAGGCGCCCTCCATCTTTTAGAATCTATCCTGGACTGTAAGCGTTCTAGCGTGGTGCGTAACTTCTCCAAGTTAGCTATATAAATTGGTACTTTTTTTTCGTGACTTGGCCGTTTTTTGCCCTGAGGTAGGTAGAACTGATACATTGAACAGAGCTACCCTTCAGTTTCACCTTCTTTAAGCCTAAGCTTAATGACGTGTGAAGCTGCAACCCCTTCCCTCAGTAATTACGTTAGCGAGCGCCGTAATCTCTCTCTGAATGCAGCCCCTCCTTATTAAGCAACTTCCCTTCGAGAGGTTAATCCGGCATGTGTGCTGCCATCTGCCGTTTCGAGAAGTCACCTTTCTGAATTAGCACACTAATCCTTTTAGACCTCTTGCTCACTGGGAGATTGTCAAATACGTTCGCTAAATTGCCGCTTTTATTTTCTAAATCGGCAATGCAATGAATTTGATCCCTTCTCTGAACGTTCGGCTGTTAAGCCACTTACTCCCCTTTTATGGCGAGACAGTCGAAATCCTTTACATCGTCACTGAAGTGTAAGCTTCAGGTTGCTGTACGGATCAATAAAGTAAATACTGAGACATTATAGGCATTAAGCCTAAAACAGTCTTGTTAGATTCACTGTTCATTATTCTTATTTTGTTTCACCTTCGGAACGCATAACCTAACGATAATGGTGTTATATAAGCTCGAGAGTATCTACCAGGGAAATCCACACAAAGTGAAGACTGACCTCCCCTCTAAGGACCAGGGAATTACTGAGCTTTCCCAAAAGGGCACACAGCGCTTCCATGGGGTTTTCCATAGGGAAAGACCTAGAGATAACCAAACCCCCATATGGTCCTATGGAACCAAGATGGGATGGAAGTGGATATGCCACTTATGGGCGCCAACCCCAAAGGGGAAGGCTACCGATTGACCTCGTTATAATAAGCTATGCAGGCTAATACGCGGCTTCCCTCAACCCCATCCAGAGACCTACCCAATCTCCCACGGGTGTCGGGAACCACTTCTCCGTCGAGTCCAACCCAATCCGAGCCGCTCCCAATCAGGGAGGGGCTCGAATGCTCGGCCCGAGGTTCCTCTAGTAACGTCAGAGATACTAGTGCCAGGGGTCCACAGCGCCCGCACCACGGCAGCTGAAGGGGACGGGTCCCCTCCCCTACGATGAAAATGGTGTTAGGTTTAGAATTACTACGGAAGGAATTAGGCACGTATGTCTGTGGTTTATTGTACCTAAGCCCCAAGTGGGGCATCCCGGGGAGAAAGGATGAGGGAGAGGAGACAGAGGGTGGCCAACTCAAGGAGTCACGACAATGCAGAGGGGCAAGGTCCTTACAATTTACCATTTGCAACCTCCCCCGGCAGGCCAGCACATCTGGCATCCCACCCCTTTGGTCCGTAATCGAGCCACCAGCACCCCGAGAGAGCGGAGACCGTCCTACTGAAGGAGGAAGCGCTTACTAGAAGCATATGATCCTGCCATGCAGCGCCGAGAACACCTGCCGACACCTCTACCTGAAAGAGACCACTATATGAAATGATAATGGAGATGAAATGAACGTACAGGAAATTCGGAGGATGTAATTATCCTGGCGACCCAGGAAAGAACCCCGAAATACCTATGGGACAGGTAGATCAGCCACGGGATTCGAAACTGGGCCTCCCGAATGCGGTCCACGGAGAAACCGCGTGAGCCATCCCACTATGCGTAATGGTGTTATCTTACATAAATTGACTTTTGTGGAGGTGGTACTATAGCTCTCTCTTTCTCTCTCTCTCTCTCTCTCTCTCTCTCTCTCTCTCTCTCTCTCACACACACACACACACACACACACACACACACACATTTGTACTTTCTGACTTTGAATAAATTAGGCAATAATCTTGGCTTATGAATCGAACCCGTAAACCCTCGCACAACATACAACTGCTCTACAACTGAGTTACGCAGCCAGTTGCTTATTCCTTATGTGGTTCTTGTGAATATAGATATACTTTAATCACGCGCATTCATACACACATGGGCACTAGGTGTAGAAGGTATTGCATTTCACACAAAATTTAGATACCGAGATATCCTTGAAATACCTGTTTTGAGGTACCAGGAATAAAAAGAGAAGATTAAAAATGTTCGCAGTGATCATGTCCGAGTATTCGTGTATGTGATTGGCTGTGAAAAGAAAAGAAAAGAACTGAAAAAGAAAAGGATTGTTTTAACTCCACAATTCCTATTTAGGTCAGCATGATTCAAGTGTGCGGTTGAATATTTTTAAGAAAATCACCCAAATACTCTTTACATGGAAACAAGTTTCAAATTTTTATAATATATATATATATATATATATATATATATATATATATATATATATATATATATATATATATATATATAGACTATTAAAATAAAGTACGGTTCAGTTACATTTACGAAAATGATAATATTCTGAAAGCTCTGGTATTAGCTTTTTAAATACTCTTCCTTCTGGATGTCTTCTGCATAGCTGGTAAGCGATAGACAAAATCGTACTATGCAGAACATACAGAGTGCTTCAAAGCATACAATATAGACGAAAAAATATTTTGAGTATATTAGGCGGCGGGGTAGCACAGTGGTTTCATTTGTGGCTCTCGTGCTGAGGGTCCGAGTTAGATTCCCGGCTCTGGGGTGTCGAAATTGGTCCTATCCGCAGTAAAACTGTAGGTCCTCTCGCCCCACATTCATCTTCACTATCACCCTATCATTGGAGGTAATGGACACCGTCCTCTGTGTGCCTCCACCTGAGAAGTAAGTCTGGTCATCACGTGGTGGTGCGAGGTCACTCCGAATGCCGTATTTGCCATATGGGGAGTGTTAGTATACATGCATACATATTTTGGATACATTCCTTATTATTGGTGTGAATTTCCAAATACTTTTTTTCAATCACGAAGTACTTAAGTCCTTTCTTATCCTGCCTAATCAAAGAGACAGGAATATCAAAGCTTTCACATAGCGACCATTAATAAAATATCACTTAGGCCTAATGTTTTCTTAAATTCTCATTGTACTTATAAAAGAATATATAACTAAACAATTTCTTGATGTACACGAAGTGGATAGAAGAAAAAGCGTGTTTAAGAGTAGTTTGTACAAGGGTGAGTAATAGAAGTTATGTGAGGGCATACATCAAATTTTAGTTAGTACATACTGTCACCCAGTTATCGGAGGGCGCGACCAACGCTTTCACACTCATTGACGTCTGGAACCTTCAGGAACCGCGAGACTTCCAGAAGCAGCGATATTCCTATAAAAAGGGGCTGCAGTTGGCGAGTCAGTTCAGTTCTTGGCGAGCAGCTGTGAGGAGCGCCGGGCTAGTGAATGGACTGGAAGACGGTGTACGCGTATCAGAGGAGTTGTACGTAATTGTGAGCGTGCAATGGACCTGTGACAGCCGAACTGGTGGATTGTAATTGTGCGCGCTAAGTAATTATATGTAACTGGCAAGTGTTCCAACTGTAATTCGGTGGAAATAAAGAACATTTTGAATTTGTGCAATTGGACTTTTAATTTCACGAACCCACAAAGTCACAATACATACCATTCTATTAAGAATACTACAGTATGATCCACGTAAACGTGAACCATTTCAATAGGCCATAGCTTTTGTACCAGTAATAGGACACACGTGCAACTGTGGGAGAATATAATACACAATTGGAAGATTACATTACACTATTTACATCTATGCATGTTTGCACTCTTCTCACCACATTCTCTGAAGTTTCATGGAGAGTATCCTTACCAATGATATTTATTTCGGTTTGAATGTATTCCTTGAGAGCAACAGTTGTCCGTGGCCTATTCTTGTACACTCTATTTTTAGGTCAGGGGATCTGCAGGACCACAGAACTTTAGAGATTATTCGATTATCAAAGAAACTGGTTACAAGTTCCATGGTGTCATTAGATGTATGGCACGTTGCTCCATCTTGCTGAAAATAACCTTCTCTCAATTCTATATCATCCAGCTGCTCCACAAATGTATTGAAAATGCCCATATAAACTTCAGCGTCTACAGTTGTATCAAAGAAAATGGCACATTTAAGACTGTCAACTCTCAACAGTTAGCAGTGTTGTTAATTCTACCAGAGGCGCTGAGATCATTAAATCAGATTTCTACATTCTACGAGCTTTCAAAGGGAAATGGTGACCTAGTTTTATTTCTGTTCTTTTTTGGAGGCCTTCTTCTCTACGTTTCATAACAATTATTAATATGCCATAAACAAAGGGAGAAAAAAAATGATATAGAACATATAATATCTGAGTGTGAAAGGATAAAGTTATGGAGAAAAGAATATATAATTAGAAATGGTTAAAATTGGGCTGTAAGCTGTTTCAAAGCTGGAGAGTTAAATGTAAAGTTATAAAGAAGTGGAACTAGCCATTAAAAAAAGGATGTAAACAAGATATAATTTTAAGAGTATTTTATGTGTAACGAGTAGCAGTTTTGTAATGAATATGTTTAACAGCCTGGGCTGTACAATTAACCATATTCTTTATACTTTTTATTTGGAGGAAGCTTAGTAAAAATAAATAAAAAATAAAATAAAAAGTATAATTATAATAATTATTAATATTATTAAAATTGGTATCATGAGCTGTGAACCTACAACTTCATTGAACTTCGCAGTCCTGAAGGTATCTGCTGTGGAGTAAAGCATTTTTAATGATTATATATATTTACAATGTAATGAAAAATAGTTACGGTAAAAAATAATCACAATATAAGGGAACGTAATGACCTTATTATCTCTGAAAATTGCTTACTGCATTTGTTGACATTTTCGTGTGGATTCAATTTTAGTTTTGAGCCTAGTTTGCTGTTCAAGGTTTGGGTAACAGTGGGCAGTGTGGTCTGCAGTCCTTTTTGTCTACATGCTGGACTCTGCGCTTCCATGGTCGCCATGGTTATCATTGCCGGCAAGTCTGCAGTCAGCGCAATGCGTTACTTGAAGCTCTAACGTGTGCGTGGGATGAACTTTTTGCATTCAGCTCCTTCATCTCCACTGGTTTTGCCACTTGGTAAGACTTTCCTCCTCAGCAGACCATATGTTGCTTTATTTCGATTGCTTCTTGCTTAGCCCAGGCATTCAGTTTAATTTTTGCTCTTTTGGATAGCTGGTTCATACATTTCGTTTTGCACTTCCACACAAAAGTTGTTCTCTAAGAGGGCCGAAACGCTTTGCACGACCACGAGAAATGAACAAACAGATACTTAACACACATTAGGCAAATATTGTTGAAAATTTAATAATGATAATGAATATATCGACTGTGGTTTAGTTTTATAGTAATTATATGACCTAAATTGTGTGCTTTACTGACGTCTACATTTTTTCAAGTTGTTCTTCGGAAGCAAGCCAGGTGAAAAGACGATTAGAAATCGACGTTTCGGACGTCTGCATCTCTGCCATCATCAAGATATTTATGAAATGTTATAGCCACAAATGAATCACTGGATGTTACACAAATATAAGCAAAGACATAACACAATCAAAATTCGAATTACGGAACAAAAGGTTGTTTTAAGGAACTTAAATGCCAGGTCAGGAGATGGCGTGAGTATTGAAAATTGTGTCAAAGGAACGTAACTACTTAACTTGATTATCAAGCTGTATTGATCTGTACTTCTTATGTCGACGGATTTCCATTTTAAGGCCGGCTTCCAAGAGGAGCTGAACTGAAATACATCACGATTAAGCGTGCTCCTCTCAGAGGAAATGGTCAAAGCCTCCTTAATTCACTGCTTCCAGTAACTGTTGCATTTTGCCAAGATGGTCGTCTGCCGAAAGTTGGCCCTATGGTCGTTATCAAAACAATGCTCTGCCAGCCCAGACGTCTCAGGTTACATTAAACATTTACATTTCTTTATTTCTTACTGTTACTAATTATATAAAAGCCATTCAGAATAAAGAGAACTTCTAAAGCTATATCCAAAATAGAGAGTGTCCCAATTGAATCACCCTATTTTTCTTTTGTAGTGGTAAATTAATGTATGTGTATTTCTTTATAAGATTTAGAGAGATTAGGGACATACTGGATCACGAGTTACCTGGTAGATGGATAGGAGGAGGTGCACCAATTGCATGCCCACCGAGATCGCCCGACATAACACCTCTGGAATTCTTTTTGTGGGGGTATGTCAAGGACAGGGCATATGCGACAAAAGTAGGGACTATTCGCCAATGGCATGAGAAAATTCGGAATGATGTTGCAACCGTCACTCCTGAAATGCTTCAATGCATCCCTGGATGTCCTTCGTGTGTCTGTTGGGGCACATGCGGAAGTGATAGGACTTTCTTGATTTCTATATACAAACTTGATGAATCATACGTATTAGTAAAGCTTATTTCATTTCGATATCTCATATAGTTTGACAGAAATAATGTGGTAAAATAACGCGATTCAATTGCGACACTCTGTATTTAACACCTGCGTTTCATTTCCAAAATAAATGTTTGAACATAACTATATTTTAACGTATATCGTAGACTATTATGGGAAAATGAAAATTATAAGAACAAATTTTTAATCAAAAGGGCAGACCGAGGTGAATCTTT
Organism: Mantis religiosa; assembly: GCA_030765055.1. Lineage (NCBI taxonomy): Eukaryota > Metazoa > Arthropoda > Insecta > Mantodea > Mantidae > Mantis > Mantis religiosa. The sequence goes on from CM060953.1 coordinate 47,206,051, forward strand.
AAGCTTTTGTTGCAACTTTGTAATATGTTTTCATTCTATATTTAAATACATTACCTAGTTTTAATTATATGGTTAAAAAGACACACCCACACAAAATGTTTTTATTCAGAGGAGTTTAAAACTTTCCGAAGACTTCTGGTCACTTTATGCACTTATTTTAGGTAAGTAGCTGAGAAAATAAAATTATACATGGGAAATGTTGACATATCTCTTTATTATACGGGAATTATCCTCAATATGTAGAGTTTATTAATGGAAAACGACAGTTGTTTGTTTTTAAGTGGCTTAAAGCACGCATGGTCTAATTTCTCACGAGCAAATTGTATATGTTAATCCGCGTGTGATATGCGACTGAAATGATTTTCAATTTTAATGTACTGTGTAATTTTAAGTAGTCGTCAATATGAATAATTGAAGGCTTTTCTTGATACATTGATTACTCTTTTTGGGGGGGTATTTTGCTAACTTCCGACGCGGAAACTAACAAGAATTTAATTTGGGATGAAGCTTGGCCAAAAGATAGCATGCAATATGAAATTCCAATAGGAAGTGCAGATGCTACTATTAGGGCTGTATTAACTTAGTTGCCCAAGGGCCCTTAAAGACGCTGTGTGATCTTCTTCCTTTTCTTTGCCTCATGGAGTAGACAATTGCCTGTGTTTGCTATACAGGTTACTTTACCATCGCCCTCAGGACTTCCTATATATATTTTCCCTCAATTGTTTTATGGATGAATGAAATTTCAGAGAGTCTAAAATGTTCTATTCTATTTACATGCTGGAACCATTTGTACTGATATACTTGTGTTCTTTATTTTAATCTAAAATTATCTAATGGCTTCCTAATTGCTTACTTTCAGAACCGATTAGTTTTACTACATCGCTTTGTTCTTAAAAATATCATTTCGAGACATCGTATATTCCATTTCAACTATTTCACATCAGTAATGTAGAAACAACTGCTAGCACGTGAAAATAAATAAATAAATGTTTTGTCAGTTAACGAAGCTGTTGCTTGTCAGCATGATATTAAAAGCACCGGTGTGGGAGAATTTCTTCCCGCAGGAGTTCTTTTATACGTCAGTAAATCCACCAACATGAGCCTTTAAACTTAGTTAGAAACCATCGTCTGATCTGCTAGGGGATTCATTCTATTGGAGAAGTTATTCTGTCTCTGATAGATTAAAGTCAGATATGAATAATTACTTTTGTATGTAATCAGGTTAGCTACGAACTCTACTGTAGGCAATGAAGAATGTAACGCCTGGAGGGCTGGCGAAACAAGACTGAGTATTGCAGTATTAATTATATCAGTCTAGTTTTAAAATGAACTACTCCATATGAAATCCTATTTGTGTTCACTCATGTCTGTGATTCATTTAGAACAATAAGAATAACCTTTTTATTAACATCTCTTTCAGGTTCATTGTATATCTTAATATTTCAACTCAGATTACTATAGATTTTCCTTCTTTTATGATGTTTTAAAGTATTTATTGAATTTATCTTAGTTTTTTCCTGAGCAATATTAAAAGTTATATTGCTTAGAAATATTCTGAAATATTATATGGATCTCTGTAGATCATCTTAATTTTTCTTAGCTAAAATATGCATTAACACATAACAAAACGTATAAACTTTATTATTATATAATTTTATACATACTTTTCCAGCTGCGTTTTATACCAATTTAATTATTAGATTATGTATGTGGCATTGAACACTCTTGTAAAATACCTCTATTTATCCGAACACTTTGACATTTATATATGATTATTATTACTATAACTATTATTATTGTTATTATAGACCCTAATTGTCCATAGTGGTGTTCTGTTTACTCGATCGAATGCTTTAACAAGATCGACAGAAGCCACATTATTCAAGAAATTCAATTCTCTAATTCTTTCGAACAACTGCTGTAATATATGTAGATGCTATTTGTGTAATGTTCTGAAAACTATGTTGCTATTTTTGTAATACTTCTGAAGTCATTTTTTTCTATGATTTTATCATAAATCTTATACTCACCTTGGAAATTATTTGTTCTTTCACACTAGCCGTGTGTAGGATAAATTTTAGAAACGGTAGAGACTTAAAAATTCAATGGCATAGCCGGAATTTGAACCACGCATCCCTCGGTCTCCGTGCTTCATATCTCGCCTTTGAATTGAATGTCAAAGTCGGATTATGTCCTTCGAAAACTTATTCAAAGTTAGACATCGAAAATAGCACAACAAAACTGATGTAAAAGGAATCATTTACTGGTTCGTTAGGGTTTGTGGTAAAAATATAAAGTAGAGGTTAAACGTCAACCACTGGCATGGCAACCCTAAGATGACCAATGTCTACCAACCCGACTGCCGGCCTCACACCCACTTACACATGGCAGAGTTGGGCGGTCATCCAACGGATACGGGGAGGAGATGTGGTCAACATCTCAGCATTCCTCAGCCGGAATGTTGGTTTTCGTGACCAGAGCCGCTTAGCTAGCGTAAGCTCCTCACTTGCCTCACGATGCTGAGTGGGCACCGGTCCTATACCTGGAAACTAAAGTGCGCACCCCAGAGGCGCGATCGAACCCATGACGTTTTCCGTGGCCAGGGACCATGACAATCAACTTGGAACAAGAAGTTAAAACTTTCTATTCAAGTAGACGCAAAAATTCACTTGTGCGCGCGGTAGTTTGCTCCTCTCTCGTTTTTGTAATTAAAGAAATCGAGAATCCGCCACATTTTCCCTTTTAATTTTAATTTTTATTAGAAAGCAATTTTTATTTTTCATCTTTTATTCTGTTCTTATTTCATGTTTTTTATGGCCGTTGTCTTTTCCTACTTTATACCTCCCTGTGTACATATAAGTGTGTGGATGACTAGCGTTATTTTAAGATCAAAATCACAGCATATACAGCGTTATTAATTCACTATTTATTCCACATTTTAAATACAGCAGTTATAGCCTATACAGTTTGTACAGACAAAGGGAGACGTTAAAACCACAAAGATTTTAATATTTCATCTGTAATTCTGCTACAGGCTAAATCTTTCATATGCCGTAAAAGTTGAGAAGGCTTTTGGTTTCCTAATTCAACTTCATTGAGAAGCTTACGTAATTTGTGTTCTTCACTGTCAGCAAAAATTGAAATAAGGTTTTCTTTTAACAAGCGAAATGTATCTTGGTTAGGTGAATTAGCTATAATATCGCTCACCTGCTCCATTATGTCGCAATCCAGGTTCCCTATAACATAGCTAAACTTTATTTTGTCTTGCGTACTTCCTGTAATGTCGAATTGTGCTTAAACTTTCTGGAACCATAGATCTGGTCGATTTCTCCAGAAAACAGGAATTTTGGCTGAAATCTTTCAAACTTGTGGATTTTCTTCGCTTATCTGTACTGAAGAGTTTTCCGTCATTTCAAGGAACAAATATACACTGCAGAACACAACTCGTAGATTGTATTTACTCTGGAACGTCGTGGGTCACCAGTTGTGGATGTCTAGCTGTATTTTAAGATCAAAATCACAACATACATTTCGTTGTTAATTCAATATTTATTCCACATTTTAAATACAACAGTTATAACAAAAGAAAATCATCATAACAACATTTATGTATCTCCAAGTTGACCAACCTCAGAACAATTGCCACAAGTGCACGAAAAGTGACTCATTTCCCCAGATAGAAACTGTACTCTTCCCCGTGTGAGATTCCCAGTTGTAGGTACAGTATCAGGTACAGCATATTTCATTTCTTCCAATTAGTATCTTGGGAAGTACTTATTTAAAAGTCCCCTGAATATCCAATAAAGAGGGGAAATTCTTAGTAAGTGGGTTGTGTCCAGATGTGAAGTAACAGCATAACCCAAAACAAGGAGCTGAAAAAGTTGATTTTGGCAAAAATGACTGGCAGCTTTGATTAAAATAACATGTGTTTAATTGTAAGATACTTTATGACAAATTATTTGAATGTCCTGCAAAGTGCTTCCGAAGTACTTTTAATTTTCAATATTCATAAACGGTAAAACGGAAATGTAGAAACATAGAGTCAGACTGAAAAATTCAATGCCATAGCTGAGATTTAAACCACGGATCTTCTGCTCTCCGTCCAGCCGCTCTAACCATTGAGCTACCATGGCCAACGTGTCGATATGACATTAAATTCTCCAACTGACTCGTGTTTTTTCCCGTAAACTACTTAGGAGTTCTCATAAACACATGACACAACTACCTCAATGGTGACTTACAACATGGAGAATTTAATGTCATATCGGCACGTTGGCCATAGAAGCTCAATGGTTAGAGCGGCTGGACGGAGACCAGAAGATCCGTGGTTCAAATCCCGGCTATGGAATTTAATTTTTCAGTCTGACTCTACGTTTCCACAATTTAGCCTACACACGGCCAGCGTGAAATAACAATTAATTTCCAGTAAGTGTAGAACTCTTTAAATCTCACAATTTATCCCAAAGAGATTTTCTGCTGACTTTTGCGAGATATTTCTTATTATTTCCTTTAAATTTGAAGTGTCTAGCTTCTGTCAAATACGTAGTCCCATTTTTTGTTTTTGTTTTGCCCTGATCGTAGTAAGAGAAAGAATTTAAAACCTTCACATTTAAAGATTTGACTATGTATTGCTTAAACTTACATGTTCCCTCAGTCCTATTTTACCTAGAACAAAATCTGTAATTAAATTATTTCTACATATATTGATATAGATTAACAAGAAACAGATGCAATAATAAACCTTTGAAGAATGGATAGAAAACGTAACGCGAGTGTGGCACATTCAATTCGTAATTAATAATTCTTGCTTTGAGGAATATTTTCCTACTATTATTTATATTGTCTACAGCTTTACCTGAGGATGCACCTAAACATGGAAATTTAATGGCCTAAAAGTAGCATTATACGAGGAACATCATACTAGGACTTCACCTTCCACCTTCCAGTACTTACGTATTTTATATTGCTATGTTAAAGCACGCAGAAAAAAAAACCGAACAGAGACAATGCTACTATATATGGATTACTCTCGAACTATACATACATTCAGAAGAACTGAACAATATCTCATTCAAACTCACCCTTTTAAATCACTCTTTGTTGCTGGTCCTGATTGAAATGCAGAACAAAAGGGTGACATTGGAACTATGCCTTTGTTCACAGTTAACCATTGAATTGGAAGTATTCTTCAAAGTTCCTAATTTACTTTTCCGTTGAACACATTTGCTTTCCAGTTAGTATAATTTATTTTAAATCGATATTAATATAAATATGCGTGTAGATTTATTATTTAATTCTAATCCTCAACAAAGATTTGCATAATTTTTTCCCCTTTAACTTATAGTTACGTCATTAACCGTGGCATAAATGAATTATGATATTTTAACATAAATTGTAAATCAAATGAAAAACACTTCATATTTAAATCTCACCTGGTATTCTTATGGTGTGTTCTAGTCTGTAAAGAATATTAAACGATGATTAAAATATCTACTTTGCTTGCTGGCCCTAGTTGTATAATCGCTCCGCTTAATTCAAAATTTTGTCGTTGATTTCATCGGGATTGTGTTTCCGAATCGCAGAGCTGTATGAGCAAATTATACGCAATCACCACTTTAGCTGCATTGCAACCTTCCTGTACCAGCTGTTGAAGTAACTGGTTGAGAGACCACCTCAGTTGCTTAGGCGCTTTGTTGTACCCTCTGTTATTTTGTGGCGTAGCTATGGACCGCGGTTAACACTAGAAGGACCGGCGAGTATGGTCCAACGAGAAGGACAAACTCGTCATTTTAACGGGTGCAGTTTTATTTACCTTTTTAAAATATTAAACAAATTGGAATGCATAACAGTTTATTTAATATTATTTATACAGTTTACCAGTATATAATTTTACTTTTGCCTGAAGAATTACATGGTAAAACGAACATTTTAAGCCTACAAATTAATCCAATTATATACGATAACCAAATGTAAAATGGACAACTTCCCTTGGCAAACACGTATTTCAACATAAAATTTTGAATGCCACAGTTTATAGTAGAAAAACACTTATCAACCTGATTTCGTTCATTCAAAGTCACCTGCAGCATCGTAGCACCTAACACACTTGCATTCAGCAAAATTAATATTACGGTAATCCATTAAACATTTGGTTTGCTTTTCAGGAGATGCAATTTTTACCGTAGAGGATTTCTATTTTATTTTCGAGCCAGAGTACCCCATACTGGCTACAGAAGAACGTGAGAACGTTGAATGCAATGGTAGTGAAGATTAGCCTAGACCCATAAAACCCTGGAAAAAATCCCAACCGGATTTGTTTGAATCAATGCCTACAGCTTTGATGGTCCGTTGTCTCATTACCTGAGAAATACCGGCGTTCACCCATAAATACCAGGATTCCAATGATGGGACTTCGCCAGTTCAACTACAGAGGCTGACATAAGTATCCGAACGTATACATATTTATTACTTATATTATTTTAAAGCTACACAGAGTAAGCATACCTCAATATAACTGGTACAAAATAAACTTGAGTCTTCCATTAAACATATAAACTAATTAGCACTATAAGCAGAAATAAAACGGTTACTTTACATCTGGACATAAGTATTCGAACAGAGAACAGCTAGTATTTAGTTATCATCCCCTTTCTTTGAATTACTGCTGATAATTGTATGGGTATTGTGTCTATGTGACTGCAGAGTCCATATTTCTCCACTCTGTTTGAAGAAGTTCTTTCAAATGGTCCTTGCTTCTGATGTGACGCTTCCTCACATGCTCCTCGAGCTCCTTCCAGATATTCTCTATATGATTTAAATCGGAAGATTGAGGTGGTGTCTTCAAAGTGTGAGGAGTGTTGTACACAATCCAAAAGCCTTACAATTGCAGCACTATAGTTCGGATCATTGTCCTGCTGGGAGTAATAATCATGCCCTAATCCCAGCTTCTCTGCACTTTTTTTAAAGATTGTTTTCAAGAATCCCCTTGTATTCAAATTTGTCCATGATCCCATCTGTGAACACCAGTCCCCAAAAGCCAGAGGAAGCTATACAGCCTCATTCCAACACACTAATGCCACCATGTTTCACTGTAGCTACCATGTTCTTAGTTTCCCATTCTGTATTTGGCAGTCTCCACATTTTAAGACGTCCATCACTCTTGTATATGCAGAATTTTTCTTGTCCGACCAGAGAATCTTATCCCAGAACTCTGTTGGCTTCACCGCATACTTTTTAGCAAACTCTATACGCCTTTTCTTATTCACCTTGTTAACATATGGTTTGTTCCTAAGAACGTGAGCATTGTACCCAGTGCTATTTAAAACCCGTTCAACTGTTCTGGTGTGAACCACAGTGCCAGAATATTGCTCAGTCTAATCTCAGATGCAGTGATTCTCGGATTATGTATATATTTATCACTCTATTCCCCTCTGCCACCGTTGTCTCCTTATCCCTACGTCCCATATTACCTGTGAGTTCACAATCGGCTGAATAACTTTGAGCACACTGTCTCGAGGCGTAGCATAAGCACAACTACTATGTGGTAGGTACGTGTATGGTACGTCCAACCACCTTTCTCTCTGATCGATTGGGTACGTTCGAATACACATGTCCTCCAATAAGAGGGACAATAGAATAAATACAATACAGATTGTGTAATAAATACATGCAAAGTGATATTTTAAATATTGTTTCCGAAACAATTCAACGCTGCCAAAAAATATTACCGTATTTATAGTAAGTGTAATGTTACATGTTATATTATTTGAATACTTCTTTCGGCCTCTGTATATGTGCTATAAATACCGAGCCTAGACTGCCTCTGTAGTCCTGGTTTTACAACCCGGAACGGACTTGACAGGCTACGATGTCCATGACAACGAAAGAGACAATTCATAAAAACAAAGGCCCAAGTACTGTGGAGATAACCCTGTACTTTTAACCTAAGAGTTTTCCACTAGCTGATTTCTCTCCAAGGGTCTCTTACATTTTAGTATTGTAAATAATGTTGATTATTTTGCTTGACTGTGCAACATTATTTTATATCACATATTAAACTTTTTAATCTTTAAACAAGATGCTACCTTGTTATAACTGTTTTGCATTCATAAAGAGCGTATATTTCTCAGTTAAATGAATTATATTTACTATATATTTTGTGTTATTTTTAAAAGAATTTATTACCTAAACACTGTCGCTGCTAGAATTCCCAGATGGTATTCATTCTCTGTTGGTAATAAATAAAGGCCACTGAGGGATAAGCTACGTTGAATAATTAACTCACCGGAAAATTATATTTACAAGAGAAATGGAGAAGGAAAGCGGGAAACAATAACGCTCAGATGAAAACTGCAGTGGCAAAACAGAAAAGTTAATCTATACAGCAGTAAGGCAATTAGTAGGTACATACAGAGGTATAAACAAAGTTTCTGGGTGATAAAAATCAATAAAATAATGCTTTGTACAAAAGAATATAAAATTATATTAATGGTCAATAAGTTATCTAACAGAAATTAGAAAAATTATAAAACGAATAGCTTTAACACTTAAAAGACAAATTTAGAAGTTTAGACATTGAGCGTAGTAAATGCTATTACTAATTATGTAGGGACAGGGCGCGGGGGTAGCGTAGTGGTTTCGTGCAAAGGGACCCGAATTCGATTCCCGGCACTGGCGCTGGCGATTTCAAGTCTGCCCTATCCAGGCCTTCTCCTCTGACTAGCACATGTGAATGATTCGGAGCTCACGGTATAAGCTGTAGGCCCTCTCGCCTCACCGTCATCTTCACTATCACCGTATCATTGGAGGTAATGGACAGCGTCCTCTTGGTGCCTCCACCTGGGAAATGGGTTCGGTCATCACGTGGTGGAGCGAGGTTACCACCATATGGGGAGTGTTGGTAACCATAATTTAGGGATGTACTATGGATTATTGAAAAGAAACAAACGAATAAATGAACGATTAAAATCCCAGTCCTGAATACATTAAATTCATGGCCCAAACCATTAAAAATGTTAAACCCAAACTTCTTAATGAAAGTTGATTTATGCTTTCTAAATTCACGAATCTAATGTTTTACAGTAGGTTTATGTAATATATAAAAAAAGAAATATTTTTGGTTATACGAGGTGCGTTCAAGTTACGACACATTTATCTTTATCAGGACTGGGAACAGAGAGGAACTTCTGTTAAAAAACATGAGCTCTTTGTGAATGAATGACACAGATGGCACCACTGTACAATGCACAGAACTCTAGTAGCAGCGACAAGAGCTAGAACTGTTTCTCATACCTAAAATGGCGACGTTTTCATTGCAAGTACACAGTGTAATTATTCGTTTTCTCAATGTTCGTGGTGTGACATCTATTGAAATTCATCGCCAGTTGAGTGAGGCATGTGGTGATGGTACCATGGACGTGTCTAATGTCCGTTTATGGGTGCGACAGTTCAATGAAGGCAGAACATCGTGTGACAACAGAGAATGACTCAGATCAAATGTGTAAATGGCGAAATCAACCTAACATAGTACTAGTCGGCCACGATATGAATGCACTCGGCGAGATGCGTTACTAAACAGTTACGTCACACGTGGGCGGAGAACCGCAGGTACAGTCGGATAACGCAAACATCAACAATACCGAGACGCTTCCTGTGTGACGCGCAGATGTAGTGCAGTTCAACACGTTGTTTATTTGAACCTTTTCTTGTGTAGTTAAACATCCAATAAAATAGTGGCAGTTGCAGTGCCCGCTCTGACAAAATTGGCGTGTGCTTGTGAAGAGTTTAATTACGGAGGCACCTACAAAGTCAAAAACAAGAAAAGTATCCCATTCTGAGGCCTACGTACCGAATCCCCCCCTTAATGAAATCCTAATCCTCCTTATGTGGAGGGTAAAAGAAATGAAGACAAAAGATCCTTTATGAACAAAGAAAGGTCTGTTCTAATCCACATCAAATGACCACCATATTATTTTGGTCATCCATCCACTTTGCTCTCTTAGGTCTCGTATAGGCACTATACATATAAGACGAATGTCGGGTAACTCTGAGCTCCATTGAACCCGGGATCTTTGAGCATCATTTCACCCATTTCATTCATCGTCCGATATGACTAAATGTTGGAGGATGTAAATTAAAAACAAATACCTATAATGACATACATTATCTAATTTTTGTTTATATCCTTCTATATGCTGTAAACTTACATTAGTTCTGGTCCAATTGTGTCATTTCTTATATGCTAGCAAGTTTATTTCAACTACTTCTATCTTAGTACCCTAAATTCTTTTTTCTTATACATATACCACACAATTAACTGCAATGGTCATATCGGCAGCCACTCTCCTTTGGAACATACCGCGTATTGGCGAATGTGTTAACTCGTATTCGTTGGGGTTTAACCATTAGGTCACGCACACATTGGCACTCTCATTCATATTCCCAGACTCTTTTAAGAATTACCTTGGTTGGAGAAAAATCTTCCACTCAGCCCGGAATCGAACCTGGAACCTCTTGCACTGCATGAGAGTGCTCTAACGACTGAGCTTTGAGGTCAGCTTTATCTTTTCTTACTGTATTTCCATATTAAATCCATAGTATAGTCCTCGCTGTACTTATTAGTTGTGTATTTTCTTCTGTCTATTTTATGCTTACAAACTCTTGATGTCTGAAAGCACACAACAAACAGAACTTTCTAACGCTTCCTGTGCAGAGTTTATCCGAATACTGTGTTCTTCCCCTTTGTTGTCGAAATTAAAGACTGCATCCACCAACATCACTATGATTACAAAAGTAATAAGGGTGTTAAACCAACGTGTTATGCCTTCTAGTTCCTTGTACTTTCTGTTTACAAAGGAAATATCAAAGACTAGGTGAAAACCAGCGACATGCAGCCTGACTCTACGACATCCTTTTTACAACTATTGTCTTGCTTATAACGAAACAAAGCGACAGATTTCTGACGAGTTTGTTCCATTCATATCGACAACAATGGAACCCACAGTTTGCTCTGAATGGAGCAATGACGATGGGACATTTTAGGAATGATCTTTTAGGCTTTTAGATAAAACCAGTGGGATTGAAACAAAACAAATTTCAGTTTGAATTCCGCTTGAAGTTCAGAAGGGACTTTAATGCCGTTATATTTGAATCACACACATTTGTGTGCTGTAGGAAATGAAAAGCAGGAATGGAAATGCGTGGCTGCACCGCACTTGCAGGAATAATTGGAAATTTAATTTCCCTGGTATATTTTTCTGAATTCATAAAAAATTAAACAGAGAGAAAATTTTGAGAAGGTTATTTCCCCTTTCGCCAGCAGGCGCGCACAGTGACACTCGTGTCATCCACGGATGCGTTCCATGAAAAGAATATATAAGAAAATTGGATAATTTACTTTCACTGCAGTTATCACTGTATACAAAAGCTTTAGTTTATTTGTTTCATCACAGAGTGAAATAAACGGCTTCGTACCTGGAGCTTCATTAAAATTTCCAAACAATAATGCGGAGGTTTTTTAATATCTCAGGAGTCCTATTAAAACTCACATTGAAATATAATGAGATTCAAAGAGCTGAACACCGTACATTCCATTATCTCATCTATAATGGAGATATTATTTTATCAAATTATTTTCAAACTGTAAATTCAATTTTTTTGTTTTCTTTCGAATTAAAGTGTGTAAGACCGAATAACTTAGCAACGAACACTATACGAGGGCTGTTCAATAAAGAATGTTCATAATATTTTACGGTCATAATTTTCCCCACTAAAATTCAATCTTATTATATTCTGTTAGCTTAATGTGAAACAAACACGCCATTGTTGGTACTCCTTGTTCCTGCCTGTCAGAACCAGGCAAGTACAGATATGTTCAGTATCGCCTACCGCTACAATGGAGGTAACACGCGAGGAACAATATGCGGCTTTGATATTCTGCTTTCGTCTCACCAAATCTTCTGTTGAGGCCTATACAATGTTGCGGGAGGCTTATGTAGAGTCTGTTCTTCCCTACAGCACAGCTCTAAGGTGGTTCAAAATGTTTAAAGAGGGGAGACAATCAATTTCAAAGGAAGGTGGGCCAGGTGCTCCAGTTACTGCAAGACATCAACACTGCTGCTGCCATTGTGAGAGCGGATCGACGAATTTCCTTAAGATCACTTTCTGAAATACTGAACATTTCATTGGATGCCACCCACACGTTTGTGGCAGAAACATTACACATGAGACGTGTTTGTACGCGATGGGTTCCAAGACTGTTGATTCCCGAAAAGGACTTTCGCATGCAGGTCTGCATGCAGTTAAAGTTGAGGTTATTGGATGATCCGGAGATTCTGTCAAACATTATCACTGCTTTTGAAACTTGGCTACATCATTTTGATTCTGAGAGCAAACAGCAAAGCTCAGTGTGGAAATCTCCTTCATCACCAACCCCCAAAACAGCAAAAGTGGTTGCATCTGCTGGGATAGTTATGGTCAGCTCATTCTTTGATATTCATGGAATGATTTATCAGCATGTTGTACCTGCACACATTAGTAACGGGACAATACTACAGGGATGTCCTGAAAACATTGCAAGTCCATATCAGGCGCAAAAGTCCACATTTCCATGAAGCAGGCTGAATGCTGCACCATGATAATGCGCGGCCGCATATTGCCAATGTTGTTGCTGAATATCTTGAAAAAATCAGCATGAAGTACATCCTTTACCCTCTTTATAGTCCGGATTTAGCCCTATATGACTTTTTTTTCATTCGGTAACTTCTAGAAACACCTTCGAGGGAGGCATTATCCATCATCAGAAGCAGTGGTGAAGGCTGCGGAGGCAATTTTGAAGGATCTCTAAAAATGGTTTCCACCATGTCTATGAAGACTAGCAGAAATGCTGGGACAAGTTGTATCGCATTCAGGGGAGCCTATTTTGAGAAGGACCATCAAAATTATGAGGACGAGTAAAGGTACGTTGTTAAAAAAAGTTATAATTCGTATTAATAATGAGAACAATACTATTATGCTTATATATAATTTATATTTATTACCATCATCATGATATAGATATCGCCTTCTTACAAAAATTCCAAGTAATTTCCAAACTTTGAGGTATTATTTGTTTCAAAATATCAATACTATATAGCAATTTCTGTGTAGAGAGTACGTGTCTATATCTTAAATTTTATAAATGGACTATTCTTCCGTATTAGACAGTGACATATAGAAGCCAGTTTCTGATCCAACGAATAAACTATCACTATTGCCATACCTGTATACACATAATAACATAGCTTTTACGGGGGTATTGTTTACACCTGACGGTCATTGGCCGACACATGAGGTACGTAAGGAACGCCATCCCTCACAACTGACACAGAGCTGACAAGGGATGTCCAGTAGCTACTTGCAAGTAGTGGTTGCGGCACGTTTTGGACCTCAGTTTTGGTCGTTGTGTTTCTACTCCGCAGCACAATTTTGGTGCACATGGTTTTTATAAGTAGGCATTATACTGTCGAATTTTTAGGTGCGTAGTGGTATGAGTACAGTGATAGTTCCCTTGTAAATAGTTTTGTGTTACCCTGTATTCAAAAAGTAAATGGTACTCCAATTGAATGTGTTTCTATAGCTAAGTATTAATTGCAATTAAGCTGAGCATTAATATATATATATATATATTATATGTGACACCTATAAATTAGCTTTTACCGCCAATATAGCCACATTAAAAATGAAATCGTGCAAAATGAGTGTGGCAGTGACAGGAGCAACACCACGTGTCTCACGCTATAGAAGGTATTGCAGGTAGGTGACACCGTGTTTATGGGTGTTTAACGTGTTCCAACATTCCACTAAAACAGCGGATGCCGGCAAATATGCTGGTGGATATATGCAAATTATACCTTTTAGAGGAAAGTTAATGTTAGTGATGTTGAGAATGGAAGTATTAAATGATAAAAAGAACAGACCAATATGAAAGAATTGTAGACAAATTTAACCAAAACTAAATGCCTTATACAATGTGACAAACATTTTATTTCACTGTGTTTAGTAATACTAAATAAAGCATTTGTAGCTTAAAAGAAATCTGTTGATTTTACAGTAAATAGTTGAAAGTAGTGAACAATTAACATCATAGCAAAATGAGCAACTTTGGAATTGTCCGAGTCATTAGTCAACTTTTTCACAAATAACTGACATTTGCTCCATTACCTGAAAGCGAGGCCCGGTCAGCGATAAAGAGCAGGAAGCAATGCTTTTGTTTTCATGGCCAGTGCGTCCTAATAACAACCTTTGCGTTTCACGCAACAGTGGTTCCTGAGCTGCCTAATCACAAAATAATGTAATATTTAAAGCTGCGTAAAATTATACCTAAGAGAATTTTGAAATCTGCGACACCAAAATTCGGACTAGTTCAGTTATAAACTAAACAACAACTTGTATATATAATACCTGTACTGCAGCACCTGTGAATTGATAATAGAGAAAGACAAGCAACAGCTGTTAGCCCGCCTCGGTAGCGTAGATGTTAACGTGTCTTCCTCACGTTCAAGAGGTGCCGAGTTCGAAACTCGGTTAGGGTGAGTTACCTGGACAGATTTTTCCGGGGTTTTCCCTTATCCTGACAGACGAATGTCGTTAACTCTAATCTCCATGGAGCCCAGACTCATTTGAACATCATTTAACCCATTTCATTCATTGACCGATATGACTTAACGTTGGAGGACGTAAGTACATACAAAAAAGAAAGAAAGGAAAAAAAAAGACAGCTGTTACTCTTATTATTTTAGGTGTGTTCTGCTTACGAAATGAATATACGAGATACTACATCACGTTTCTACTTACTTAAATGTATATTTTCTTGTTTGTATTGAAGGTATATATTCAGTGTGAAATATGGGTGTGTACATTTACTGAAAGCAAACTTTACGTGAAGCATTTGTTTGGGATGTTATCCTCTGTTAACGTTATCTCATTGCCTCCATATGAATTTTTAAGCTTCGTGCTGGCGTGGTTGTGTGAAAGATTTAGTAGTATGTGTAAAGGCTGTGGAAATGAATTGCAGAATTCCTTTCAGCTATTTTGGAAGACTGGGCACTTCGGGAATACCTAGATCTTTTTACAGAGCGGTGTTGAATATTCAGTGATGCATCCTATATAAATCAAACTAATCTGCTCTCTAGATTTATCACTCTTGGGGTCTGTGTGGTGAAACGGATTCCCAGATTTCACAGCTGTAGTGCCCTGCAAAAGGATGTAGAAATTATACAAAAATCTTTTGTGTTGAGGAGGGGCAAATGGCAATTTTGTTGATATTATTGGGGAGGCACTGTATGCTTTTTCGTGTGCAATTGCCATGTAGTCTAAAAGAGTGTTACTGCAATTTTTAATTTATCAGGATGCTTAGTGTAGTTTTACTTTTTCGTGTAGAGAAAGTATTAAATTAATTTAAAGCTTTATAGCCAAGGACATGTTTAGAAGCACCTTGATTGCAAATAAAGCATTTTCTAATTCTTTACTGCATAGGCAAGGGAAAATAACTGTGTTCATCCAAAATTTTAGTACAAAGATATTACTAGAGAAGTTCTAGAGGCAAAGAAAGAACACTTACTGTCCACCAACGCAAAGAAGGTCCCTGAGAAGAATGTGCCACCCTTATACAGTGGGACAAGGACAGCGAATGTGTGTTACAGAGAACGCATGCTACACAAGGAGCAGAACAGTTTAAAAAAAACATACGCCCTATTCACTCTGTGCACCAAAGCCTAGAAGATTTATTTACAAAAGTAGAAGCCGTCAGAATTTTTATTGAATGGTCTGTAACTGAACTGATATGGGATGTCATAAAGCTGTCGATGAAGGGTGTAGGAACATTCTCCAAACCCCCCTGCGACTCATTCTCCGGATACCTTCTTTGCTGTGTATATTATGCTTAGGATATTCACGAATATTTTTATTTTTATATATAGGTTACGATTTTGATTAAAATAGTACACGGTGAGCCACTTTATTTGCAAGTAATTTAGGAACTATCCCTTTTAATGCTCTTCATATACCACTTCGAAAAAATAACAGTTCTGGCTTTACTTAATTTTATTCATTCTTTGAGATTTTAAACGATTTTTGAAGTTGGTACAAATTTTAATTCATTTCTGGAATTATTTTTCTGAGTATGAACTTTCATGTTATCTTTATTCTAAACCTCCTTTTTGTAATCTCTAACTGTAAGAGATGAGAAGAGCTTAGATTTCATCGACGCTCACTATTAAATTAATATGTCTATTAGTATCTTGTATGGTTAACCATTTCCGAGATATATTTTGTTATTTAGCGTCCTTTATTCTCTTCTCTTCTACTCTCTCTTTTTTTTATTTTTTGCACTTATCCAAAGAAGTCAGAAGTTCAGTCATGCAAATTTAGGCTCGGGCTGGCCCCGTAGCTCAGTCGGTAGAGCACTCGCCTGCTGTGCGAGGGCTCCGGAGTTCGTTTACCCGCTGGAGGTGGGATTGTTCTCCAGTCAAGATGATTCCCCATCTGCCCCATAGTCTGGAAGTATGAATAAGAGTGCGAATATTTACGTGATCTAATGATTAAAAATCGAAAGTTTCTGCAACCCAACCTATACAAGCTAACACCTCCGGTATGTCCTAAGGAGAACGGTCGCCAATATGACCATTGCAGGCGGGGTATAAATGAAACACACACACACACACACACACACACACACACACACACACACACACACACACACACACACACACATGCATACACAAATTTGAGTTTGAAAAATTGACTATTGTATTCCTTTGTTACATATAACTAAGTAAATGAGAAATAAACATTTATTTTAAATAAGAGGGAATGAATAAACTTAAAAATAACTGGAGGAAAAAAAGGCGTCAGCTTGAAGAAAGTGGTGTGCGCTTGAGCCATGGTATGTACTCAGTTTAAGTGCACATCGTCCTAAGAATTGAGCTCATACAATTATTATTACATTTTGGTCTGAATAGGGAGTAATTCAGGATTGTTTTGTTTCTCATACGAGTGTGATGCTCTGAGTGTGGATTGCACAGTTGGTTGCTCAGTATTAAGGCATATTTAATAATACAATTCTTATGGATTCTGGGAGGAAGGTACATATGTACGCAGGCAAAGTACACCCTAGAGTTCACGAAGTGCATACCAACTACAATAGGTCATTTTGAAGCACATTATTACAACTAAAATGGAAATAGCCCTTTGTGTGATTGACGATCTTAGATAAAGGTCTGTATGAAAATGAGCATGCAATCAACACATTAAACACGCTTCAGCAGTAAGCTGTTGAGCATTTTTGAAATTGAGCTGATTTCTATATTCCTCATTGCCCAATTTTTTGAAGAACGTGTACACCTTAAAAACAATACTTCGAGCCTGACTTCGCAATAATTGCCCTTTTGACCCACCACTAAATTCACCGCAAGAAGCTATTGCACTATTTAACTCTTACTCTACTGCTGTGTAAAGAACAACTGAATAATATTGATCTGAATTCTCCAGAGTAAATAAACACTTCTTTTCCAGCATTCATTCATAAACATAAGCATAAAACATTTCACAGGCTAACAGGAAATGAAGTATTTGCTCTTTCTCAAATTTAACACCTTGATTTATTCACAATAATTCTTTTTTCACGTCATGCAGTGGTTTAAATTTCAGTTCTGAGTAATGAATAGTATATGTGCATACATACACACAAACCACTTTGTACTCTCTAGGGTAAATAGAGATTACGAACCATTCATAAACAAAGATATAATGTGACCAGACACGTTCTGCCAGGGCAGCAAGAAATTTATTGTTTCCTCTCGCTCGAATAGGCTTATTCAAAGTAATTCTTTTATCACGTCATGTCAAACATTTACGTTTCAGTTCTCAGTAATTACAAATATACGTACACGCATACATGCCAACCAATAATGATATTCATACAATGCTTACGTCGCGATTTATTGTTACAATACCTGTAATAGTGGTCCATTCATGTGTTAGAAAAACTATTTGAGCTAAAAGTATGGGGTGTTCATGGTTATGTTAGCTACATTACTCTCTACCTTCCACATGGATCTGTTTTGGCGAAATCTGAATTTTTGTCTTAGCGCGAATAGTATTTCATACAGATTGATTAGGTTGGCGCTCCTCACACACCACTTAAAGGGAATGCAATACGACAACACCGCAGGACTCCGATGGGTTGCTCACGTAGTAGAGCATTTACTTCCCATTTGAAACACATAATAGTTGTTGGATTCTAGTAGTTCCACGGCTGCTCTAGTATTTGTATAAGGTCTTATTTTCAGGGGCGGTTTCAGATGGGAAGTAATAATTTAGTTATAGATGAAAATAAAATGCTAGTTACTCCTTTCTTCTATAAAAATTTGCATTTTAATTAAAAGGAAACTTTTCCAACTATTAATT
Organism: Mantis religiosa; assembly: GCA_030765055.1. Lineage (NCBI taxonomy): Eukaryota > Metazoa > Arthropoda > Insecta > Mantodea > Mantidae > Mantis > Mantis religiosa. The sequence goes on from CM060953.1 coordinate 47,224,495, forward strand.
ATACTTTTCAATGCTTTATATATGCTGAGAGTATATTAGCTTGTGCAATTCTTTACAACCTTCCACTTTCCAATGCAAGCACAAACTCTGCAAAAATGCATACACACCTTCATGCTATCACTTCCATTTGCAGAAGACCAAAATGGCTTCAAGTGCCTCAGCTTTAATAGTCCTACCGTTGCCATAACGACAACTAAACATCTTTCAGCTTTTCTACATATATCGTCATTCTTTTAAATAAATTTTTCTTAACCTAACTTTAACATTTAAATAATAATTATTTTACTAATTTTAATTAAACAAATAAACATATTACTACTTAAATCGTTTCAACGGAGAAATAAATACAGGATAAAACAAACAAAAGTTCAAGTTTATAAGGTAGTTGAGTAAATCCTAATGACGTTTTATTTTATAACAACTGCAATCACGACAGCAAACTACAAGCAACGAAAACATCGAAATAAGAGTTTTGAAAATAGAAGAGCGAAAACGCATCAAATCACAGAATAGGAGATGATACAAGAGAGCAAGATCCAGCCTGTGACAGATTCAGCTGACGGAAGGAAGAAAGAATGAAATGAGCGTATATCTAGGGCGTCGAAGAAAAGAATGACATGAATAGTAAGGGGTAACACCCATGAAGGAAAAGAACTCCATGACAACAAAGAAAAAAATAGAAGTGCTTGAGTCACCTATGGAACAGGAAAATGTACCTAACATAAAGAGAAGACAATTTTCAAGAATATAGAAATGTTATACCTCGAAGGAGGGATCTCGCCCACATGATGTATGCAGTCTATTCCAGCTGGTGTCACTAACCAGGTAAAACATATGAAATGAAGGAACGCATGACGCTATAGGCCACATAAAGGCACGTAAAATGAGTTTCAAGCTGGAAGACCTCTCCGCTGTTAGAGCTGCTAGGAGAGGATATTGTGATCTTGAGGATTCGTGAAATTAAATGTCCAATTGCACAAACTCAAAATGTTCATTTCCACCGAATTACAGTTGGAACAGTTGCCGATTACACAGAATTACGTAGCGCACACAATTACAATTCACCAGTTCGTCTGTCACAGGTCCACTCTGCACTCACAATTGCGCACAACTCCTCCGATGCACGCACACAGTTTTCCGGTCCGTTCACTCACTCGGCGCTCCTCACGGCTGCTCGTCAAGAACTGAACTGACTCGCCAATTGCAGGTCTTATATAGGGAAGATCGCCGTTTCTGGAAGGTTCGCGGCGCGCACAGTTATCCCGAGATTTCCAGACCTCTGGTGGGAGGGGAAAGAGACGGTATAGGGCTCATGCCGCACTCCTAATCATCCCTTCAGTTAGTGACATGAGACAAATGGGTCGGCGTGGCCTAAATGCTTCCCGTCTGGCCCTACTGCCGGCCGGTTCTATCGGGGGTTCCGACGTTCGGGTAACAATATGAACAACCAGTCGAACCAATAGTAGAAGTAGGGTTTAGGGGCGCACAACAGCTAAGGTCACTAGCACCCGAGCTTAAACTACGAAATGACTACAGCTGAAGCTTAAACGCTAAATACATTAAAAACCACTAAAAACTAAAAATTCCAAAAACACCAAAAACACAAAAGGCGCTAAAACAGTTAAAACAGTTAAAATAGGAGTGCCGAGATATACCTAAAATGAAGCACGGCGAGGGGTGATAAAATCATATGGAACGAATCATTCCGCTGCGCTGTAAAAAGGCGAAGAGGCCCTCCACAGCAGCAATGTCGTCCCTGAGCATTGCGCCCAGGTTGGGGGCCAAACACAAGGACGAGCGCAACGAGCTAACCACAGTGAGAACAATGAGCTGCTGAGTCCTCGCGTAACAAATGTTGATGACTAAAACGGCAGTGACCGATGCGAAGTCTAGCTAAAATGCTCTCTTCACTGCGAGAAGAACGCGAAGATGTAGCCCAGGGAACCGGAAGAGGTTTAACCTCCCGGAGTTTGTCCTCACCTAGCGCGGACCAGTCATCATGCCAGCGAGTGTGGATGGATCGGCAAAGGGAAGCAGTAAGATTCACGAAAGGAACAAAATGGCTAAAAACAGTGGAAGATAAAATCGCAGACTTCGCGGCAGCATCAGCAGCCTCGTTGCCCGGAATGCCCACGTGTCCGGGAACCCAAACAAAGGACACGCGGAACCCAGAATTAGCGAGCAAATGCAGCCGATGCTGTATACGCTGTACCAGAGGATGGCTGGGGTACAGCGAACGAAGGCTCTGTAATGCACTGAGTGAATCGCTACGTATGGCAAACTGGTTAGAGTGCTGCTGGCTTATAAATAGGAGGGCCTGGTAGATACTAAAAAGTTCGGTGGTAAAAATCGAGCACTGCCGGGGAAGACGAAACGTAAAACTTTGCGAAGCAGCCACGAAAGCACACCTTACGCCACGGTCAGTTTTACAACCGTCCGCGAAAATAAAACAGTGGTTATTAAAATGCTGCTTGATTTCTAAAAAGCCGGAACAGATGGCAGAGGTCGGAACCGCAGATTTAGGCATGAACGTCAACCCAAGATGGAAGAGGGCCTGTCGAACCAAGCAGTCCTCTTGTGGTCTCATTAAGTACTATTTGCTTTGAACAACCATCCGCGCCATTAGTCCGTCACTGTTATCGAAACCTATAAACGTACTTTTAAAAATGAGAAGACAACGGAATGAAAGGAAAATCTGAAATGAAAATGTCATTAAAGATGAAATACCACTCCGCATTTGCTACTGGACGTTAGAGTGGACAGTTGACGGAAATCGAGGCCCCAAGTGCGAGCCTCAGACGTTGAACTGGATTAGAATCAAAGCAGATATCACAATGAACCTCCGAACCTTGCGAGGAAAGGAGGAGAGGAGAGTGCTCTGCGGGCATCCCAAACGTTAGCTAGAGATTCTTCACCTCGTGCAAGGATTTGACGTGTAGCCGTCAACCTCATGGAATTCAGCACCGGCCCACCCCAGAAGGACATGTGACCACAACTTTGCGACCCCTAAGATAAGAAAAACAGTTACATTGCGCAGCAAAGTCCGCACATGGCAGGGCCATACTCACCTATTGTCGACACTTCTGTACCTCATACTTGTGAATTTAAGTCAACGTGAAAGAAAATAGAAAGATGGAAAATCCAGGAAGTAAATATCTATCCCAGCATAACCTGGAGTCCAAGGAGAGGATGGGAAACGCTTCCAGGACCTTCAGAATGCGTGTCCCAAGCATTACATGTTCGATGCCTAACACGGAGCTATCTGGCTTGGTTCTGGGTACAAGATCTGGGTACCAGAAGCACTTTAATCAACAGTATTACCATAAAAACAAAACAGTTTCTGCACTAATGAGAAACCCTATCTATTATATAATAGTGACGATTTTTACTTTAGAGTTTTAAGTAGGCTTTTTTTTCCATCCCCTGGAGATCGTCTCAGAAAATTCTAGCGCATTAAAACCCGAACGCCCGAGAAGAAAAAGCATGTTACGCTAAGGAGCTTGTAAACCGCCTGCTGTTACCGCTCAGCTCTGTTTATAAAGTGAATTGGGAGAACGAGAGAGAGAGAGATTATGAAAACTTTGGGAGAAGGGGAAAGGCGCAAGATGCTTGCTCGATAGAGAGAAGTTGTGGTAAGTCCTCATTACTCCTAAGTACTAAGACATTTATACCGAGGAACGCGTCTTTTCGGTACTTCACGGCGATAAGCCCCACAAGGTGCTTCACAAGCGTGCTAGCCGAAAGTAAACACATTTATCGTTCTTCCTATCGTTGAGTTGAATCCTTTACACTTCAGAGTGAGCTGCAGTGGTGCAGTACGATCAACTTCTTTTACTAGCTTTCCTAAAGGCAATTTCACTTTAATTTGGTATTAGTGACACAGGAAGTCGCTTAAACTATCATCTCCACTGTCCCTCTCTAACTTCTTTTATAAACCATTCTACACAAGTACCTATTCTACCCACTTCTGGTATGCCATAAGCTAAAAGGATAGTAACACATTAGCTTTCATTCTGTTTGCTTCACATGAGCAATAAAAATAAACAAGTTAGTATGTCACATTCCCAAGCATTTCTCTACCCATTCTCAAAATATTGTACATTTGAAAGTTTATTCTCCTATCTACCTCACGATTTTCTAGATAATCGTATAGTAATAAGTATAAAAACGAATTTAAATGCAATATATTGTACGAGGGCTGTTCAATAAAGCATGATCATAATTTTTTACGGTCATAATTTTTCGCACTAAAATTCAAACTTATTATATTCTGTTAGCTTAATGTGAAACAAACACGCCGAAGTAGTTGGTACTTCTGGTTCCCGCCTGTGAGAAACAGGCAAGTTCAGACATATTCAGTATCGCCTACCGCTGCAATGGAAGTAACATGCAGTTAAAGTTGATGTTAGAGGAAGATCCGGAGTTTCTTTCAAACGTAATCACTGCTGATGAAACTTGACTGTATCATTTTGATCCTGAGAGCAAACAGCAAAGCTCAGTTTGGAAATCTCCATCATCACCAACACCCAAATAAGCAAAAGTGGTTGCTTATGTTGGAAACGTTATGGTCATCTCATGCTTTAAAATTCATGGAATGGTTTATCAGCAAGTTGTACCTGCACACACATCAGTAACTGGATAATGCTGTAGGGATGTCCTGAAAAAATTGGAAGTCCTTATCAGGTGGAAAAGACTACATTTCCATGAAGCAGGCTGGATGCTGCACCACGATAGTACGCGGCCGCATATTGCCAATGTTGTTGCTGAATATCTTGCGAAAATCAATGTGAAGTGCATCCCTCACCCACCCTATAGTCGAATTTAGCCTCATGTGGCATTTTCTATTCCGTAACTTGAAGAAACGCCTTCTCGGGAGGCATTATCCATCACCAGAAGCTGTGGTGAAGGCTGCGGAGGCGATTTTGAAGGATCTCTCAAAAATGGTTACAGCATGTCTGTGAAGACTAGCAGAAACGCTGGGACAGGTGCATCTCATTCAGGGGAGACTATTTTGAGACGGACCACAAAATTATGAGGATGAGTAGAGGTACGTTGTCCTACAAATACGACCGTTTCAACTCTTGCACAAACTGTTCTTACAAACATTTATTCCTCTATTAATGTTAATACATTTAAGTTAATTGTTCAATTCCTTCCAGTCGCTCTTACCCACTGGGCTACTATGACCAACGTGCTGTCATGACATTAAATACTCCAATTGACTCATATTTTCCCCTTAAACCACTAGGGATCCCCGCATTCTAGATACACCGTTTGTGACGACTTATTATTGTAAGTACTTGAGTCCCTGGCTTCATCATTAACCAAGAGAATCCGTGGTTCAAATACCGGCCGTGGCATTGGATTTTTCAGTTTGTGTCTATCTATCCAAAACCTTAGCCTATACACGGCTAGTGCGAATAAATGATTAATTTCCAACAATTAACTTAAATAATAAGAATTAAATGTTGAAGCCTGGGACTCGAGTACTTAAAATAGTCAGTCGCCACAGACGGTGTGTGTCGAATAAGAGAGCCCCTAGTGGTTAACAAGGAAGATATATGAGTCAACTGGAGAATTTAATATCATGATGGCACGTTGGCCATGGTAGCTAAATGGGTAATTGTGACTGGACGGAAACCAGGAGATTCGTGGTTCAAATTCTGGCCATGGCATTGAATTAATATATTTTTTGTATTAGTTATTATATATTTCCTAGTAGGTACAATGACAATTAGGAAGTGCAGTAGGGTTAAACGATAGGCCAATGTTTTAAGGCTGGTGTCTATGAACTTTCGTTTTCTTTGCATATCTGTGTTATGAAAAAAAAATCGTTACATTTAAGAACAAATATAATTCTGGAAAATGTAAACATATAACAAGGAGTATCTGAGAAGTGATTTACTAAAAGACAGTGTGTTCAATAAATATAAACTATTCTGTGCTAAGATAATATCTATCTTTGGCGATTAACCAGCTATGCGAAGGCCATTCAGAATAAAACTACTTCCATGAAATGTAAGATATGCATTTAATTTATAATAAGATACATGGTACCTTAACCAAGAGCCATTTTGGGAACACCCACGTAAATGTTTCTTTGCGATGTTTCAGTTTTTTTTACGTCCTCCAAAGTTAAGTCATAATAAAAAGGGTGAAATGATGCTCAAATGTGTCCAGGGTCCATGGAGCTTAGAGCAACCCAACATTCGTCTTTCAGGATAAGGGGAAACGTCGGAGAAACCTTATCCATGTAACTCACCCTAACCGAGATTCGAACTCGGGACCTCTTGAACGTGAGGCAGACATGCTACCATCTACACTACCGAGGCGGGCATGGTTCAGCTTCTTTAATATCGTATTTGTTTCATTCTTGAAAGATGAGGAATTTAAATAGAAGATTTAACCGACATTTCGGCTGGCTCTCATAGCCATGGTCGTTAGAGCGTATGTCTAGCGTTCCGTCGCGCAGAGGGTCGCGGGTTCGAGTCCTGCCTCGGGCATGGGTGTAAATATGCATGTGTATCGTGTATATGTGTGCCAAAAGAGACAAACAGATTCCATTCGATGGCCAAATGGGTTCTTTCCGAAGGCAAAATATGTATAATACAAGAGAATTTTCGTTCTCTCTCTCACTCTCTCTCTGTCTCTCTTTGAAACCCACATACATGCGATGTTTTGTAAAAGGCTTTATAGTGTCTGAACGTATTTCCACTGAATTATCATCATAGAAATTTTGGGGGCAATATAATACCTAGTCTATTTCCTATGTCCACAAAAGTGTGTCACAGTGAAGTGATTATAGTGCAAAAAAGTAGCCCGAGTTGTTTCCAATGATTGTAATTGGCTTCTACGAAAACGGAAGTTGTACTGGGTACGTTATACGAGGGGCAATCAAATATAAACAGGCCTTTTGTTCCACAAAATTTATTCATGAAGAATAATTGAAATTTACGTTTTTCTTACTTTTCTACATATTCGCCCATCTTTTCTATACATTAGTTCCAATGGAAAGGCAGTTTTAATGCCAGTTTCGAAGTATGAAGATGGTGCGGAGTCAGTTCCGCACGAAGTCTTTCACCAGTGGTTGCTCTCCACTCCTCCTCCACTCCAGACTGGCCCTCTTTGATATGGGTGTGTAATGATGCACCCATGTCTCATCACAAGTGATGATTCTGCCCAGAAAAGCATCACCTTTCTCTTCATAGTGCGTGAAAAACGTGCGACACATTTGAACTCGCACTGCTCTCAATTTCAGCTCCCTTCAAATGATTGATTGGGCACTCCCCCAAAGCTCATGGGAAGTTGTCAAAAAGTCTCAAGCACTGTGATGTGGCGATCCCCTTCAATGATGTCTTGAACAGCTTGGATGTTTTCTGGATGGATGCTGGAGCATGGGCGGCAGGGGTGGGCCAAGTTTTCAACATGTTCACGTCCTTCATTAAACTCATGGCACCAATGTTTAACTCTAAAGACCACGAAAGGGTCTTTTCCCCAAACTGTGGGAGTAACCGATGGCAAGTTTTAGCTGCATTGACATTTTCATTGACAAGAAACTTGATTATTACTCGTTGCTTAACAGCTGGATGCACCTCTCTCTCTCTCTCTCTCTCTCTCTCTCTCTCTCTCTCTCTCTCTCTCTCTCTCTCTCTCTCTCTCTCTCAGACATGTCGGCATCATCTAAGGGACAGAGCCAAACGAGTTCCCAAGGCCGCTGTCCCCTTCCAGGAACCTCACTGCATGTGCTGTAAAAGCCTCGAACCCATACGGCACTCTATGCATGTACAGTAAACAAAGACCTGTTAATATTTGATTAACCCTAGTATATCAAAGGAAAATATAAAATATTGTTGAAAAAATAAATGATAGTCTATCGATTACTAAGTCCCAGAAGCAAAGATTGGCTTATAAGATCTTTCGTGTAATAAGTAAGGTTTCATAGAGTAAACCGGTACTTTTATTTGTGACAATATTGTTTGTTGCTGAATAATATATCTTATTGTATACAAGTACAGTTCACTTAGGTATGTGGAGTCATGTGCGATTTCAGAACAAAATTTGTAGCATAAGCCCTTATAAATCAGCTACTACTGTGACTTAACTGTGCAGTGGAACGACTTATTTGTCTGTCAGTCTTTTAAGCCTCATTAGCACAGTAACGTCAGGGCAAAGATTATAACAGGGTTTTAGAGTGGTAAATATGGTTTGCTAAAAATATTAACTTTCATTCACTTTTATTATACATAACTTTATGATATTAGAATATCAACAGCATTAATTCAGAATAACATTATTTTCTTGAGAATTGTTTAATCTAACTTATAACATATTTTGTGTTTCAACTATATTTGTTATGTTCTGAGGTAAGGTAAGCAATCGTAAGAAAACTGTACATTTATGAATTTCCTCAAATGTATTGCCCTAGAGAATCATAACTAATTGGGCAATTTGAATCTAAAAGACACTATACATCTACTAGAATGACCCCCTAGTTCTTAAGATTTGTCGCGAGGCACTTGGTGACAGAGAGAGACAGAGAGAGAGAAAGAGAGAGAGAGATAGAGAGAGAGAGAGAGAGAGAGAGAGAAAGAAGCAGGGAATGAAAGAGACAACGTCCAAGCCAAGACTATGCTCACACTAGCAGAGACGGGACGGAGAGAGAAAGAGCTAACGAAATGTCTAGACAGTTCTCTCTCCTTCGGCTGTCGTCGTGAAAGACCGTGAGGCTTCGTGATTTGTCGAGAAACTTCCCCAACCTGCAAGAAGCAGCTGGTTGTGTATAAATAGGAGGGACAGAGAAGCACTCAGTCGAGAGGTTGGTGTGGGTTCTTTTTCGGTTCGTTGTCCTATTGTGTGCTTGGTTAGGAATGGAGTGTGAAAGGTTTGACGGTGAGGTGGAAAGGTGGGTGTTTTGTCTAACTGTCGGTGAGCTGGGATCTCTTTCTCAGGGTTCGGTTATGAAAAGTCGTGTTGACCGTCTCTCAATTCCTTTATTTTTCTTTAGCCTGGCTCTCGTAGCTCTCTTGCTAACACTTGCGTCGTCTTCCTAATTTTCCTTTCCCCTTTACGATGTTTTTACGTTGCTTCGCGAACTCCCTTGTTATTCCCTATATTTGCACTATCTTCAAGACCATAACTCTAAGTCGGACTGCGACAATCTGATCCTACTTTTATCACAATAACGCGTCTTGTCCCCGTCGTACTCAGTACCAGAGTAACTTTCCAATAACACGTCTTCTCCCCGTCGTCCTCACTAACAGAGTGACGCTCTTTTTCCTGTCGTATTTTCAGCTTCTATCCTAGCTTTTCTTTTCTATCACCGCCCATTTTCTATTCCTTTCCTATTTTACGCCTATCACGTGGTTTACTCTACATTTTATTGGCAGGGTTTATTTCTTTAATTTTCTCTTATTGGTCACCTCCGTATGTCTTTCCTATGCAGCTGTAGTATTCTCCGCCCCTCTGGGTTGTATGACCTCTCAGCGTCATAACGGTATTCTATCATGCTTGGCTGAGTTTTCCTTATACTTCGCATACCTCACTGGCGTCTTGATGTCGGTTCTATTGTTCTGCTTCCTGCCTTGTCTATGTGCCCAGAAGCAACTCCTGTCCAATTTTTCCTTCATTTATACTATATTGCTATTAGCTGAAACTAATCGTAAAAAATAAAATTGCAATTGATATAACTAAAGCAATAACTCCTCCTAGTTTATTTGGAATAGATCGTAAAATAGCATAAGCAAAAAGAAAATATCATTCATTTCGAATACTCTTTTTAACTTTGTTTCTTATATCATTTATTCCCTTTTTATTCCCATTATGCTTATTTATGATCTCTACTGTTGTATTAGTTTCTAGTGATCTTTTCCCTCTTGGAACCTGAGGTTTCTGCTTCAAGGTGCAATTATGCAGGTTGGACGTGTGGCGGATGGACTTGAAGATTGCCTACCTTTGTGTTACGTCATGTTGCTGATATCAAGTATCTTTCTACTGAAATAAAGAGCACTTCTAGTTTCTGCAACCTGGACTTTTAATTTTACGAAGTCACAAATTCACAATATTTTCAAAAATAAAATTACAGGCCACCTTTGTGGCGTGAGTGTCTGTATCATGATGAGCTGATTTCGAATCTTAGTTAGGATCTGCTATCTAGCAAAAAGTTCATTCTAGGGTTCAAGTTTATTCTTAATTCCTCGTCGTAAAATATAAATCTAGGTTAAATCAAATACTTATTTGAGCATTATTTCATTCATTCCATTCATTATCCGATATGAATAAACCGGTTAAACCTTAAAAACGAGAGAAACTTTCAGTTGTCATATCCCTTCCAGTAGAAAATAAAAGTATTTCTAGATTAACTCCAGGTGCTACGAACCATTCTACCAATGTGTACCATTAAAAGCTTTACGAGCGCAGCCAACGGGAGAAAAATGTTGAACAGGTGAAGGGCGGTGCAGTAAAATAAAAGTGCTTTGCCACCCTGTTGAGCCCCTGCTTTACGGGACAGTAATTAGATGTTTGAAATAGCTGCCTTGTGATTAGCGACTGACTTAAACGAGTTCAGACACGCAATCTGGGTAAACAGTGTCCGCGCGCGGAAACAAAACTCTTTTGTTCCGTTTCCAATTCGCTATTTGTTCCAAACAACCCCTCTCCTGGTGTAGGGGATGCCTGCTGGTTTGTGCCTTTTATGTTCTGTGGGTACAGTAACTCGAATACTGACTAAATAATACGGCTCTTTTAGCTACAAGAATTAAAACACAAAGCTACACATGAGCAACAAATGACTTTACGTTTATAAATTATTCAATACAGTTGAAAAAGATCTATGGAGTGAAATTAAGTTACTGTGTCGAAATCAAACACATCATCATCATCTACATCATCAACATTGTCATCATCATCATTATCAGCCCGCCTCGGTAGCGTGGTGGTAGCGAGTCTGCTTCACGTTCAGGAGGTCCCAAGTTCGAATCTCGGTCAGGGTGAGTTACCTGGATAACGTTTTTTCCCGAGTTTTCCTTTATCCTGAAAGATGAATGTGGGGTAACTCTAAGCTCTATGGGCCGTGGGCTCATTTGAGCATCATTTCACCCATTCCATTCATCGTCCGATATGACTTAACGTTGGAGGACGTAAAATTACAAAAAGAGCTAATAATAATAATAATAATAATATAAATAATAATAATAATAGAAATAGAAATAATAGAAATAATAATAATAGAAATAATAGAAATAATAGAAATAATAATAATAATAATAATAATAATAATAATAATAATAATAATAATAATAATAATAATAATAATAATAATAATAATAATAATAATAATAATAATAATAATAATAATAATAATAATAATAATAATAATAATAATAATAATAATAATAATAATAATAATAATAATAATAATAATAATAATAATAATAATAATAATAATAATAATAATAATAATAATAATAATAATAATAATAATAATAATAATAATAATAATAATAATAATAATAATAATAATAATAATAATAATAATAATAATAATAATAATAATAATAATAATAATAATAATAATAATAATAATAATAATAATAATAATAATAATAAATCTTTAATTGTGCTTTTGAAAAAGTAATACAAGAAGGGCGTAAACAGAAAATAATTGTCAAAATTAATCAAGCAATGATATGGTTACAACACTTCCCACAGGGCAACCTTGGCCTTCGGGGTAACCTCGCCCCACCACGTGATGATCGGACCCTTTACTCAGGTGGAGGCACCCAGAGAGTGGTGTCCAATTACCTCCAATGATAGGGTGATAGTGAAGATGACGCTGAGGTTAGAGGACCTACAGCTTATGCCGTGGACTTCCAACCACGCTGGGAAAAGGGGACACTTCATATGTGCTAGACAGAGGTGAAGGCGTGGTAGGGCCGATTTAAGGTCGCTAACTGCAGAGCTGAGAATTGAACTAGGGACCCTTAGCGCGGCATTTGCGAACGAAACCACTGCGCTACTCAAGCAATCATATTCAGTAGAGGAAAATTAAAGACAGATTTCCTAGCGTATGCAGATTCCCTAGCAATTTTAACACCAGCAGCATAACAGCTCAAAAACATGTTGAATTACTAAAAGAAACTGCAGAGTAAGCTGGTCTTCAGATATATTTCGAGAAAAAGAAAACTGAACTTATTTCGTGCAATAAACAAGTGCCAAAATACAGCGAAACCAAATATATAATAATTAAAGGAGTTCCGCAATTGAAACATCTTGGGAAATAATTCAGGAAAATGGAATGGAAAACAAAGCATACAAAAACAGGTGCCAAAAATGGTAACAGCATATTGGCTTACTCAAAATATAAAAATGCATGTCTAAATATACAAAATTAAGAGGCTATTACACTGTAATTAAACCACAAACTTTAATTTTGAACAGAAAAGCAGATAATATCAAAAATATATAAGAAGAACATCAAATTATTAGAAACAATTTAGGTCTACATACATATGGACATACGAGTATTAAAAGATTTACTTCAAATAGGCCTACAAAACAAATGAGGAAACAAAAAAGTAAACCACAAGTGACGTTATGAAATGGATTGGTGAAGTAAAAATGATTTAAAATTGGTAGGAATCACACAAGACTTTATCCTAGATTGGGTCGTCTTTAGAATGAAGGTCCATAAGTGACTAGTTCACCAAGAGGACAAACCGAAGAAAGACAAACAACGTGCACAGACGAGAGAAGGAAAGTCTACAGCCAAATAATGAGAGAACCTTGGGTTCATACAAGAGCTAAGAAACGTCTCTAAGTATTTTGGTAGTCCTACATGGACTTATTAAAAATCATGACCACAATTATACATTTATTGCAGCTAAGTATCCATAACAGATAAGAGTAACATTTAGCACAAGAGTGGTTTACATTCACAGTTGGTGCTAGGCTCATGATGCAAATGGTATAGTGGGAGCTAGGTTTTGTAAATACGTCTCACCTTAAAATATTGGACATGGTGTTCGATAGAGGCTGTTGTGCCTAAAGGCCTTCAACGTAACTTTGTATTACCAAAGAAAATATCAGTAGCACGTAAGATATTTGGCATTTCAGTTGCTTTTCAGCTTTTAGTTGCTCTCTCTCTCATTCTCTCATGCACACACAGAAACTAGGCACATAAAGAGAGAAGTAAAACATAATATGTTAGATAGAGTCAACATGAGAAATTCAAGCCACGGCCGGGATTTAAACCACGGATCTCCTGGTTTCCGTTCAGTCGCTCTTACCCATTGAGCTACCATGGACAACGTGCCGTCCTGACATAAAATTCTCCACTTGACTCATATACGAGGCATGTTTTTTAAGTCAGTACCGTTTTGCGATTCCGCGGCCGCAGCGCTACGGTCGGCGTTACGCGCATGCGCGCTGTTTACCTACATCTGATTCTTCATTGTATACGTTGGTTACTGAGTGTTTAAGATGCCTCCGACAATCGTGAGTCCCGCCGATTGTGAAGTACGGGCTGTTACACGATTTCTTAGTGCTAAAGGCGTAAAACCGAACGATATTCATCGCGAGATATGTGAAGTTTACGGACAAAACATTATGAGTGGTGGAATGGTAAGGAAATGGGTGAGAGCATTTAAAGATGACCGCACAAATGTGCATGATGAAGAACGGAGTGAGCGTCCTTCGGTCGTTACTGAAGATTTGGTGCAGAAAGTGGACGAAAAGGTGAGAGAAAGCAGATGCTTTACAGTTTTATCACTGTGCGACTATTTTCCTCAATATTCTCTTAGTGTTTTGTATCGCATTGTGACCGAGAACTTGCAGTACCGGAAATTATATTCACGTTGGGATCCGAAAATGTTGACGGATTTGCACAAAACCCAACGTTTAGGCAGTGCATTGACATTCCTTGAGCGGTACCACAATGAAGGTGAGGATTTTTAGACCAAATTGTTACTGGTGACGAAACATGGGTGGCCTACGTCACACCAGAATCGAAACAACAAACCATGGAATGGCGACATTCATCATCACCCACAAAAGTGAAGTTTAAGCAAACAATTTCTGCCTGTAAAATCATGTGCACAGTTTTTTGGGATAGAAAAGGAGTATTGGTAGTGGAGTTTCTGCCTCGTAATGAGACAATTAATGCAGCGTCTTATTGTGAGACATTGAACAATCTGCGCCGTGCAATCTAGAACAAAAGACCTGGCAATTTGAGTAAGGGTATGGTTTGGCTGTATGACAATGCCCTTCCACATGTGGCTAATCGGACCAAAGATCTCATCAAATCTTTTCAATGGGAAACTCTAGATCATCCTCCATACAGCCCTGATCTGGCGCCCAGCGACTACCATTTGTTCCTGCACTTGAAGAAACATCTGGGCGGTCAGCGTCTTCAAGACGATAACGAAGTCAAAACAGTTGTGAGACAGTGGTTAACACGTCAGGTGGCAGAACTTTATATGGAGGGTATTCAAAAACTGGTGCCACATTATGACAAGTGCCTCAATATTCAAAATAAAGTTATTGCGACATCTATGCACGTCTTTTTTAATTAAAAAACGGTACTGACTTAAAAAAAACATGCCTCGTATTTTCCCAGTAAACCACTAGAGGTTCTCGTATTCGAGATACACCGTTTGTGGCGACTTATTATCGTAAGTACTTGAGTCCCAGGCTTCATCATTTAACTCTTATTATTTTAGTTAATTGATGGAAATTAATCATTTTTTCACACTTGCCGTGTGATTTACTGGGAAAATATATGAGTCAAGTGGAGAATTTAATGTCAGGACGGCACGTTGGCCATGGCAGCTCAATGGATAAGAGCGACTGAACGGAAACCAGGAGATCCGTGGTTCAAATCGCGGCCATGGCATTGAATTTTTCTTGTTGATTCTATCAAAAACCTTAGCCTATATACAGTTAGTGTGAAGAAATGATTAATTTCCATCAGTTAACTAAAACGTATAATATGAACTGAACTTTAATTAATCTTGGTGGAGTTTGTAATGTAATAAAACAATTGAGACAACGGAGTGCTTCCTTAAACGTCAAACTTGGGTCACAAGTTCTTGATACCGGTGGCTTTTAAGGTGCCTGCCTAAAGCGAGTTTTGAACTGGTGGGGTGAGATATAAAGCCAATTTGATTTGTGCTGACCATCTGGAAATTTTCTTTTTGGTGTGAACTGGCCGTTGGTCTTATTTGGTCCGATTTGTTGTCTTCTTACGTGGGCGAGCTTGCTAGATTTCGAGATTGCCTTTTATTTTGCAATATACGAGGGCTGTTCAATAAAGAATGATCGTATTTGTTTACGTCATAATTTTTCGCACTGAAATTAAATCTTATTATATTGTGTCAGTTTAATGTGAAACAAACCGGCCGTAGTAGCTTCATTGTTGGTACTCCTGAGTCCATATCAGGCGCAAAGGAAACATTTCCGTGATGCAGGCTGGATTCTGCACCACGATAATGCGCGGCCGCATATTGCCAATGTTGTTGCTGAATATCTTGCAAAAGTCAACGCGAAGTGCATCCCTCACCCTCCCTATAGTCCGAATTTAGCCGCATGTGATTTTTTTCTATTCCCTAACTTGAAGAAACGCTTACGTGGGAGGCATAATCCATAATGAGAAGCAGTAGTGAAGGCTGCGGAGGCGATTTTGAAGGACCTCTCAAAAATGGTTTCCAGCATGTCTTTGAAGACTGGAAGAAACGTTGGAACCAGTGCATCTCATTCAGGGGAGACTATTTTGAAAAACACCATCAAAATTAAGAGGATGAGTAAAGGTACGTTGTCAAAAAAATTGTGATCATACTTTATTGAACAGCTCTCATAGCTATATAAGACAGCTCTCTCACGAATCAACTCAGTCGTTTGGTGTTCCAGAGAGAAATAGCGAAGTATGTAGTGAAGTGTGTACGTGAGCAGGTTAGCGAGTGCGAGAAAAGTGCTGTTTTTGAGCTAGTTTGTGACAAATGTGGAGTGAATGCTGTTACTCTACATATTGCATTCTAATCTCCAGTGGGTGGTTTGTCCGGAAGAAGGGGTCACGTCGGCTGTGTTTCGTTACGCCGTTAGTAACATTGTGAACGATGTGGAAACATTCTGTAACTTTGTTTCGGTTTGTCGATTATTATTGTCGATTCCACTAAAATGTAAAATGATAATAGAAATGTAAAATATAACATGTTACAGAACATAAATAAAGCGCGGCCGGAACATTATCTTAGGTAAGTGGTAGCCTAGGTAATAAAACAGAGTGAGCGACCAACACCTATCTTCCTCTAAAGAAAGGTGGTTGTGGTCTAGTGGATGTTGACAACAAGTGTATGGTGTTGTTGGGAAAGACAGGATTGTCCTCGTTACATGGCAGTGAGTCTCTGATTGACAAAAAGTTTTGGTATGACCAGTTACATACCATGGAGAAACCTACAAGGGAATTTCATCGGTTGGTCGCCAAGCTTCGTGCTCTTGAAACTTCCGGGGAGCAACAGGAGAAGTTTCTGACTACCAAGAACCTCTATCGTCACTTGATGGATCCAGGTATTCAACGACCTAATGTGGTAACAAAATACAGTCGTGACTGGAAATGCGTTTGGGCCAATGCAACCAAATGTAACCTTCCGTCGATCTGGAGAGAAACTGTATATGAAGCTGTTAATGAAACGTTTACAACTGCAGAAAAGTTGTGGCGTCACGGGAGAGTAAATTCGAAGATCTGTGGCGTATGTGTGGAAGATGATACACTTGAACATCGCTTGTACAACTGTCAGCGGGCTGACTTGATTTGGACCTCCATCCGAGACGCACTACATAACCTTCGTCCAGAAGAATGCTTACGTTCGGTACCACAGCTGGTACAACTGGAGTTTCGTTTCAAAGACACGAAATTTCATAATTTTGCAGTGTGGTTGGTTTCTGGTACACTACATTGGCTGCTGAAAGTACGGCGAGGAGACACTCTGCTAGGAAAGCACTTACGTATATTTTTAAAGGAGCAGAGCTGGACCTATATATGGAAGAAAACCTTGCGTTCTCTGGAGCCATACATGTATCACTTGGAACAAATGCAGATCTAATAACCATTTAAGCAAATAGACCTCTACGTATTGTCTCACAGTACAAGCCAATAAAAAATAAACTTTCTAAACGACTTAGCCTGTACCCGTTCCCGTATTTAAACAAACAAATAAAAATAAAGAATAAAAAAATAAAATAAAAAACTTAGGATACACTTGTTCAATAGTCTTTCTTTCCTTAGAGATATTTAAAATTATTACTTAAGACACTTATACAAAGAGTTAAGTAACAAAAAAAAAAAAAAAAAAAAAAAAAAAAAAAAAAAAAAAAAAAAATAGAAAGACAGCAAAACAAAAAGCACACACACAACTACGTACAGGTGCGATAGAGGCTGCAGAAAATCTGGTAAGTACGAGAATCAGAACGTTTTTCTGCATGAATAGCCAAAGCAACAAAATAGATGCAATGAATAGCAATATAAAGCCTCAAATTTTGATGACAGTGACATCAGTACTGAACTGCTGATACATATATGAACGTCTCTCTCCCCAGTTCATCATTATGTAGGCACATTATGTTTTAACAAACGAAAATTGATATGGGGAAAATTTTGCTTGAGGCTGACTGGTGATACAAAATCTCTTTTGTTACCAATAAGGCAACTCTGACTGATGACACTCTCCTCTGGTTACATACCTGTCGAATTATTATTCATTACCCACCCATTGCCTAAGGACATTTCATTTGTGGGGAAACATAGTATTATGTTACTTCCCATACTAGAAGAAAAGGTGAGGGTGTTACATTTTAAATTCTGTGACATTCACATACATTTTTCTACTCTCTATCGTTTATTAGTAGCATACAGCCATTTCCCGTTGAAGTTATTATTTATCTGGTTGATTTTTATTGAAATACACCTTTATAGGAATTACTACAGTTTCGGTAGTCAAATGTTTCAGAGTAAAGGATTATATTTACGCATTGAAAATGGATAGGCAACCATGACGGAGAAAATAAACTGTCAAAGGGACTTTAAAAGAACTACTAAGTGTATTGAGCATTTAAAATTATGAATAATATTATGAATAATTATAAAAATAATGAATAGGGTAAAGTGGCATAAATTGCATTAATTTTTAGAAACCTTAACTTAACTTGATACACGTAACTGGAAGTGTTGCTCTTTGATAGCCTAGCATCCTGTGACTCAAATTTTTAAATCAGTGGGAAATATTTTTAAAACCTAAAAGAGTTGTGTTTGCAACTGTTGCAATGTGAGAAAAAGTTTCCAATATTGCATTTATAAAAATAAGACCTAAAACTTTCCTGACGACGAATACACCCACTTTCTTCTCGGGCAGCCAGCCAGGTGAAAAGATGATAAGATATCAACGTTTCGGGAGTGTACATCTCTCCTATCATCAGGATATTTATAAAATGTTATAACCACAAATGAAATACTGGATATAACACAACTATAAACAAAGACAAAAGACTATCAAAATTCGCATTACTGAGCAATGTTCTTCTAGTTACTGTTTTCAGTAAATTAAATGCCAGGTCAGGAGATGGCGTGAGTATAGAAAATTGTGTCAAAGAAACGTAACTACTTAACTTGACTATCAAGAGCTTATATCGTTCATAATTTAATGGGCATAAGCTTCCACTAGAATAGTTTATAGAAGTTGTATAAAATCTAACGTTAAAGAGCAGAGGAAATCAGGTGGACGTAACACATAATATTTATCTGAAATATAAAGACAGTGAATACGAGATATACTTTGCATTTCCTAACATAAATTAATTAAAAATATGAAACTCTTACAGAAGAACAGACAGCCTCAGCTCTACCAGAAGCAGGATTTGTTAAAGTTACTTTAATGCAGGTCATTATAAGTTTAATATTAGAGAATACTACACTAACTTTTCTGAGCTTTATAAGTAACAAGTTACTATGTGACACCACGTAAAACGTAGTTTTAATTGGCAAATTTCCCTTTCCAGCAACATCAAAAGGAAGTAAAATGAAGATTAAATTTACGTAGCAAATGGTCTACTCTCCATAGAGGTTAAAAACAACAAATTAACTGTGGTTTCGTGCCTAACTGGGAATTATATGCTCTGTTTGCGGTTGTTGTAAACTGTATTTTTATTGCTACAGAAACATGTAAATGCTCAGATATAACTTTAGTTTTATTTCTGTTCCTTTTAATAGCTTTTTGGTGTTATGTATTAGTATACTTAAACTTCTGTATCCACTAACATGTTAGAGGAATGGAGTTTCTGGTGTAGTTTCTTTCCGAGAAAGTGACAAACAAGCTTAGTTGTAAGAATATTCCTGTATGCTAATTTACGAGGGCTGTTCAATAAAGAATGATCATAACTTTTTACGGTCATAATTTTTCGCACTAAAATTCAAACTTATTATAATATGCAGGGGCGGCCGGTGAGGTATTGTATTGATGGTGCCATAAATAAATAAGGGTTGTTAAAATATAAATATGTGCACCAATTACGAACGATTTAGGTAATCTTATCAATAATCCAAACTATTTTATAATATACTGTACCATACAGAGCGTACAGGGAAACGGAAATAGATATTTATTACATTCGTACTCTTGTTACGCACAGGTGTAACGAGTACAGGAACAGTTTGATAATACAGTTCATGGAGAATGTGATACGAAGCGTTCGTGTACGATTTCGTGATAGAGAGACAGTTATTGTTATTGCTTTAGCCATAAATTTCCTCGCACTGAAATCAAACGAAACAAACTCGAGAAATCTTTGTCTCACACTCACAAACACATACGAGCGAGCACACACGCACGCACACACAAGACGCAATTTTTCACTGCAAAATGAGTAATCTGAATTTTTAAAAATGGTTTAATGAAATTACTAACTTTTAAAAATTAAAAGCATTGTACTCACCGAAAGTAGCAACTCCATGACTTTATGAAGACAGCTTCAAATGAATTAGTAGGAACGGTAATGAAAATCCATTCGTCGCTCCTTCTTGTTGGCAAATAAATCCATCACCTTTGAATTGAAATGGTCAATTTTGCACACGAACAGATTTTCACAGGACAGCATTCCTAAGGCACTCAATCGCTCTTCTTTCATTGTGTTTCGTAGAAAAGTTTTAATCCTCTTGAGCATTGAAAAGCACCGCTCAGCTTCTGATGTCGAGATAGGCATAGTGATTAACAGTTTCAAAACTTTAACAGTCTCTTCAAAAGTAGCACAGAGTTCATCCTCTAGAATCAGCGAAAGAAACGGAACCGCACCGGAAACTGCTCTCAACTCAGGCCTAGCTCTCCCTTCAACTTTCTTTTCTCCAGAAATGTATATGTGTCCGTAATTTCAAGATATTTGTCTGGGAAATGTGTTACATAATTGTCAAACTGGCTTACATAAAATAAGTTGGTTGCAATTAGGTGCCCAGTGAACTGAAAACGTGATTTTATTTCACAAAATATGGCATCACACACCTCCAAAGCATTTTGCTTTTTGTTATTATCATCAACCCTTGCTCTCTTGTAAGGCATTGTTTCGTCATTTCCAAAACTAACCTGACTGATGATGGAGTCAATGTGATCTCTGATGTTTTGCATTATTGTTTCAAAGTTATGAATGTGTTGTTTTACCTTGGTTGGTTCAGTTGTCTTCTTTTGAAATTGATTAAAAAGTATGTCCACATGAGGCATTATCTTATAGAAAAACGATAGCCAGAAAATGAAGTCTCTATCGTGCAGTCTTTAGTAGAGGGTAATTTTATGTTCTCACTCGTTTCAATTGTTTCCATGACAGTAATAAGCTCCTTCCTGTTTTCATAAATATCCTTTACTACTCGCGAATGGTAATTCCATCTTGTGAGAGACACACGGGGTAAGCTTTTCTGAATTATGCCATGCAACACTTTCGATGTTTGTGGCGAATTTGAAAAGATGGAAGAAATGCCTGAAAGATGTGCAAAGAAGATGCGGGCTTTGCGATTAATTGAGGCTGCAGTAGACATTGTAAGGTTTAACTGGTGCGCATAGCAATGATGTAGTGCGCATTTGGGTATTTGTCTTTTATTAATCTCTGTACTCCGTTTGACTCGCCACTCATAACGTTTGCACCATCGTAACTCTGAGCTATTAGTTTTGCTCGGTCATCTCCAATTAAGGGTTCGATTTCTTTCAGAATACACTCCGAGATAGACTGAGCATTCTGACCTGGATTAACAAAATTCCAAAATCTTTCAACGGGGGTTCCATAAACAATGTATCGCAAAACAATAACCAACTGAAATTCGCAAGACACATCAGTGGTTTCATCCGCGATTATTGCAACATAATCCGCACGCTTTATTTCTTTGCGAACTTCCTCGTGATACACTTCCAACATGCACTGCAGGAGTTCGTTTTGAACAGTCTTAGGAATGCCTTTGAATACTGATGACTGACTGAGATGCACTTGAAGTTCTTTACCCAACTCCGCACTAAACTGAATGAGCTCACGAAAACCCCCTTATTTTGAGAGGCGTCAGATTTGTCGTGTCCCCTAAGAGCCAGCTCCAAAGCACCACAGAACCAAATACAGTTTATAATTACGTTCAATATATATCTGTTCTTGTCTACTTGTTTGTTATGGCTGTTAACTGCCTATACTGCGAATCTAATTTGTCCTGAATATTGGTTTTGCCTAGAAATGAAAGACTCAGAACATTGTCCATGTGTCGCTTCGATGTTTCATGCACTTTCATTTTAGACCATAAATGCCCAATATCAGTTATTCCAGTCTTACACAAATGGACATCTCCCCCAAATAACACACAAGGAAAACAAAAAACTGCATTGTTTTCATCACAGCCGCAAATCCATTTGTTCTTTTGATAAATATCCGGATTAAACTTACGGCATCGATTTTTTGTTTGCTGCTGCAGATTCAGTGGCCTACCTATTGTTTTTATCTGAATTTTTTCACTTAGAGTCCTGTTACTAAATGAAGTTTTCAGTAATTCACTCAGCTTGTTCATGTTCGTAACTTTACTGTGAATTTTAACTTAAAGAAAAAACACTGAACACTGTTTTAAAAATCCTTACTCACGATGAACTACAGCATTACAGGAGCACATACAGTACTACTCTACCATTGCTTTGAAAATATGTGTCCAACACATGCTGGACGCGCGGGTTTTATGTTCTACCAACAAAACCGCTGCTGTGAAATATGCACATGTTGAAATACTGTCTCTAAATTTTAAAATCTAATACTATATTCACATTGAAACCCAATTAATTTTATTTATAAGGATATCTATGTGTTGTGTTTCTACAAGTGATTTCATTAAGCATTAATTTGCGTTTTGAAGTTCCTCAGAATTAACTGCAGTAGGATGGTGACACTGCATTAAAGGAAGGTATAGCGCGAAATGTATTCTTACCATTGTCTTTCGCTAGGTGGCAGGATCGTGGTTCTCTGAAGTCCCGTGTTTTACTGCACTCTAACGGGCAAAGCGTAAGTTATGCGCCAGATAAATCCCGGCACTACCTTCTCTGACTTTCTTCCATAAGAAGCCGTGTATAAGCAGACATATTAGCCCCTAGCCCTAACACAGGCGTTTATGTGCGTAGACGGTGCCGTTCTGGAATCGGCACCAAGCTACGGAAAACAACCAAGAGAGAGCGCTGGCGTACAACGCGCCTATTCAAACGAGGGAGCAACTACTCATAAACAATTCCTTTTTCGCAATTCTTATACACTTCTCTTTCTTTCGCTTTCATACAGATGGTGCCATGGCACAGCGGCACTACCTCAGAAGCCGCCCCTGATAATATGTTAGCTTAATGTGAAACAAACACGCCGTATTGGTTTCATTGTTGGTGCTTCTGGTTCCCGCCTGTGAGAACCAGGCAAGTTCAGATATGTTCAGTATCGCCTACCGCTGCAATGGAGGTAACACGCGAGTAACAATATACGGCTTTGAAATTCTGCTTTCGTCTCAACAAATCTACAGCTGAGGCCTATACAATGTTACAGGAGGCCTATGGAGAATTTATTCTCCTATAAAGCACAGCTCGAAAATTGTTTAAAATGTTTAAAGAGGGGAGACAATCAATTTCAAAGGAAGGTGGACTCGGTGCTCTAGTTACTGCTCTTATGGGAAAAAACATCAACACTAACTGCTGCCATTGTGAGAGAGGATCCAGGAATTACTTTAATCACTTTCTGAGATACTGAACATTTCATTGTGTGCCACCCACACGTTGGTGACAGAAACATTAATCATGAGACTGTTTGTGCGCGATGGGATCCAAGACTGTTGATTCCGGAACAACAGGACATTCGCATGCAGGTGTGCATGAACGTCTACATGCAGTTAAAGTTGATGTTCGAGGAAGATCCGGAGTTTCTTTCAAACGCAATCACTGCTTATTAAATTTGGCCACATCATTTTGATCCTGAGAGCAAACAGCAAAGGTCAGTGTGAAAATCTCCTTCATCACCGACCCCCCAATTGAGTAAATGTGGTTACTTCTGCTGGGAAAGTTATAGTCATCTCATTCTTTGATATTCATGGAATGGTTTATCAGCATTTTGTACCTGTAGACACATCGGTAAATGGACAATACTACAGGGATGTCCTAAAACATTGCAAGTCCATATCAAGCGCAAAAGACCACAATTCCTTGAAGCGGGCTGGATGCTGCACCACGATAATGCGCGGCCGCATATTGCCAATGTTGTTCCTGAATATCTTGCAAAAATCAACCTGAAGTGTGTCACTCACCCTCCCTATGGTCCGGATTTAGCTCCATGTGACTTTTTTCTACTCCGTAACTTGAGGAAATGCCTTCATGGAAGGCATTGTTCTTCTTTAGATGCAGTTGTGCAGACTGCGGAGGCGATTTTGAAGAATGTCTCAAAAATGGTTTCCAGCATGTCTTTGAAGACTGCCAGAAACGCTCGGATAAGTTTGTCGCATTCAGGGGAGGCTATTTTGAGAAGGACCATCAAAATTATGAAGATGAGTAAAGGTATGTTGTCAAAAAAAATTTGTGACCATTCTTTATTGAACAGCCCTCGTATATTGCCTTCTTCTTTTATTCGGTTAATCTATTTGTCTTCATGAAGAGACTCATAGTGATAAAAATCATCCTTCTAACTACCACTTCAATGAACCTTTAATACGTTTATCTGAAGCTGGTCTCGTGTTATTTTAATAACTTTTTTGTCTGCTCCACCTACTATATGCTTCCTCCAAAAATTCTTCTCTTACAAATGTACTATACACTGTTTACTATGTGTACAGTTTAGTTGTGTATTACTTTACTTTTGCACATATTTTCAATTTTGCTATTTTGTGTATTGGTATTAGTTTTTGTGTTTTTGCCAGTTTGTTTCTGTTTTATAAATACAGGCATTAATAAATTTCTGTACATTTTAATTTCAGCGTTAGGTTAGTTGTATTGCTCAGTAATATCTACATAAATCTGATGCTTTACCTCTGCACACTTTTGCCTAATTTTTCAACTTGAGGCGGTCCGGCCCGTAGTGAATCACGTCGAGCTCTCCTTTGTACTCAACGCCTCACAGTTAAGGATTGCTGGACAGTGGCGGGCGGAGATTAAGGATAGGGAGATTGGAACCGGTTCGAAATAACTTCTGATGTAGCTCTCGGGTGAGCTCATATGAGCTTCAGGGAGTGGATGCGTCCTGACTTGTGGGTTGAATGAAGAAGACTTCTCGAATTTTGTATATGAAAGTTTACTGTTGTCCTTAGACGCCTTTGCTTGCCACCGTGAAGTTGTAGTCCGCATGGTTGCTGTGTTCAGTGTCATTGTATCGTGATGTGATGTGTAGAAACAATAGCGCGGCGTAGCGCTTTCTTTATACATTAATCTTTGCACTAATTCTCACTGGAACGACTGTTAAATATTGTACTTTATCTTGGTGCATGGCATAGAAGATTTGTTAAACGACGCCGAATACGCGTTCGTCTCAAGTAGATCACAGGACCGAAGTGTTCTTACAGGAAAGACCTACTTTCAGCCATTATTTTCAATTTCCCCCACTCAAGATAACAATATTAACTAATATTAATTTTCCATTGGCTGGTACCTATCCCCATTTACAATCAATGTTCAAATTGTCTAGTTTTGGACTTCATAACAAAGTCGCTTTCTCTTTTCTCACGGTTCGATAAATTATGCCAGCTCAGGTTTGCAAAGGCCCAGGCTAACTCCTGCAGCCTTTCGTTACAATCACATTCTCGAATGTGGAAAGGACGGTGCCTCGCACTGCCTTGGGCTAGGTCAAACAATAGGTAATGTTTCGGTCAAATTAGGGTGTGGGAACCTGAGTGTTCAACAATGTTCAGAGACTTTAGATTGAGAAAAACATTTATGTTAGATAAGTATTGGTGTATTATTTATATATTTAAATATGACTCTTCCTTATAGCCTGAATGTCCCTGTGGGTTTATCATCATCATCATCATCATCATCATCATCATCATCATCATCATCATCATCATCATCATCATTGTTCCTGTCCTACACGGACAGCGTCAAACTATATTTCTAAAACTGTGTATATTGAAACTTTTATGATATGCTGTTCTTTATTGCTACACATCTTAAACAGTTATCTTTGAATATAATTGTCTTTCCTCACCATAAGAACAGCGCCATCTGAATGAAGAACTGCACTGGTATCTTTATTTCCCATTACATGCACTTAAATGTTTTTGAACTATATATAATAATCATATTAAATTAGAGTAAATGAGGGAGCCATACTGTCTTAGGTCCGCCCGCCTCGGTACCGTGGATGGTAGCGTGTCTGCCTCACGTTCAAGAGGTCTAGAGTTCGAATCTCGGTTAGGGCGAGTTACCTGGATAAAGTTTTTTTACGACGAATGTCGGATAACTCCAAGGTCCATGGATGCCGGACTCATTTGAACATCATTTAACACATTTTATTCACTGTCAGATATGACATAACGTCGGAGGACGTAAATTAAAAAAAATGGCTTAAGTTCTTCGTGTGTTTCAATTCATTCAGGTAATTTTACACTTATATTTATTTCAATTTTTGTGCTCACATTTTTACCTGTTGTGAACTATATCAAAGTAGTTTAAGAAACATGATTTAATCTTGATCGATGGTTTAGTTAAATTCACAAAATACACGCTGTTACACCGTATTCAGTCGTTTTTCAAGTTCTTCTTTATTCAGTGTTGTTCCTGTATTTTACCTGAGCCCCTGTCGCTTCATTTTTTTGAATGAATGAATTATTTATTGTGCATATTCCAAAATTTTACAATTTTTTTACGATTTACAACTTTTGGCTTAATTTATTTGTCCTTACCTTGTTGCTACCTTGGCTTACATAACACCCTAGACTTCTGCCTAGCCAGGTAGTTCTTATCCTCCATGTCCCCTTGTTACTTAATTAGTCCCATTCTTCCCTCTCATCTTATTTTCTAATATTCTTTACCTTTCTTGCCCATTTTATTTTACTTTCTGTAAGAACTCAACTATATTTCTTACCTTCTTTTCCTCCTTTCTTGTTAACATTTTTATAGCTACTATCCTCTTCTCTACTTTCTCCCAAACATTTTTCCTCCATATTACAACCTCCTGCATTCTGTTACATAGTGTCCGATGCTTTCTTTTCCACCATACAATTCATACATTCCATTTCCCCTACTCCTTATCCCTCTTAGGAATAATGTTCCTGTTCTCATCCAAGCTAGCCTTTCTCTCTCTTGCCTATTAATATCTGAGAGTCTCACGTATACATTTATAGTTTTAAAATCATTTGCACAATAATAAATGCATACTCGTTTATAGATTCGGCATGCAGATAATGGAAATCCTGTTGCTACAACTACAATTTCGTAATTTTCTTTTAAACATATTTTACATTTAAGATAAATATATGCTGTATAAGGTTACGAAGTCTATTTTAACAGAGCTGAATTCTATTTTATTATATCGAAGGTTATGCAATTAATTTTATACAGATATAAAAAGTAGCCATCTGCTATAAGAAAAATTGGTGCCTTTTTCTGCAAAAATAAATAATATGAAGGGATTCAGCTGGAATAAAATGCACACTAGAAGTTCCATAATTGTACCAACTGCAGTTCAATATTTTAAAGTAGATTCTTGGTTGTATTATGTTAACTTATCAGATACATTTATCCAATTTTTTTGTATGCATAGCAGCCAGGTTATATGTTTAACATTCTGACGTTGAGATGTCTAAAGGCTTCTTCAATCTATTACAGTGAAAGGATTCTTGGATAATTCTGCTGCTACAGATAAGAAATACCAACTTAACCTATCTGGGCTTCTCTCTCCTGTATTCAGCAAACTTCTGGCTCGTGATACTTAATGGAATATGATCTATCTGATCCTGATTGCCCTTGAGTGTGAAGTGCATAGCGTATATTATATTATGATTCCTCCTTTAATTGGAAATTTGAAGGAAAATAGGAAAGAAAGAAGCAGTTGACAGTAAACTCTTCACGTAGCCGTTAGCGTTTATGACGGAAAATTGTTAAAGCTAAGAAAAGCTCTTTGGAGCCTTTCAAAGAAATGAAAAACAAAGAAAGAGTCAGATGCAGTCAAAATTCTACTCGCCGAGCTTTATAACAAAAGTAAATCCATGAAAGGGAAGGAGCATCCTTTGAGACTCCTAGAAAAATGTATAACTTCCCGGCAAGAATAACTGAAACTGACGAAAGGTGGTTTAAAGGAAGAAGGAACTAAAATAATTGTAATATAAGGCAATTAAGTCAGGAGTAGGAGAATTAAAATGCCATAAAACTGTTTTATTGTTTGCGAAGTGTTGTATGGAACTGAAATTCTTACAGTAATTGAGTATTTAATTTGTAAGAATTCTCTGCATAGAGACCTGTAAAATAAACATTCCAGCTATACCGAGCGGCAGACTTCATAAAAATGAGATATTGCAGTTTCTAATTTGCATACAAGCTTTTATATAGATTTATAATTCTTCAAGGACTATTGAGGAAGCTGTATTTACTAGTTATTGCTGACGTGATAGTATTTACTATAATTTCTTCGCTGTAAAAGTAGAGTAAACGTCAAAGAAGCTGGTGACGGAAACTAACCTCATTGGCTGGTAAGTTTTAATACTCCCGTGTCCTTCCACAATATTGTTATATATAGGGTTGTAAATAAGGGTTTTACGTACCTTCCTATATAGGAACTGTGGATGCAGCTATTGCTCTAGAACGTATAGGATGGTAGAGCTATATGGACGAGGGGGATAGAGGAAACACTTAAAGTCAAACCCAAATTAATAAATATATTTTGTGAGTGATAACTGCAGTATATGACACTCCTTGGATCTTTAAGAGATCAGGGGTGCTTTGGAAATATTAAATACATCGTAACATGGTGTAACTTTACTTTGAGAGATGTGTTGTTTATACAGCTGAGAGCTGTCTGGCTGGCAAGCGATGTTCGGACCGGTCACACCCCACCGTCAATCTAACTTGAGGGTACTTTAAAATAAACTCTTGTGCAAGCTGCTTCTTCCAGCATCTAGTCCTCCACCGTGCGCAAACTCAACCAAGCTCAAATAGACGTCCTGTCCAAAATGGCAGCTAACAGGCAAATCAGCAATTCCCACGCTAACTAAGCGTTATTATTTTCTTCCAAAATATTGAGTCACCTTGTGCAAACACTGTTTACGTAATTGAGAACGTGTTGATTCCTGCCACTGGCAACCTGTGTATTGTTTATCTTGGTCAGCAGAATGTATGATTCATTATTTCCAAGTACCTATTCTGTCAGCCAGCAAAATTTACACTGAATCTTCAATCACACAGCTTTTCTCAAACTTAAGGCAGAGAAAAGGAGTTTAAAATAATGATTAAAGTAGTTTCTAAGTATTGCTCAGCCTATGTTAGCAACAATACAGTTACGCGATTTATTAAAATTCCTGATTTACCTTTTCACTAAACTATTCAAGTTGTTGTTATAAAATTAATATTATAAAGTAATTACAGTAAGAACAATGACTCAAGATTTAAAACTGGTTGATGTAACAACAAAGATGGCAGTTAAACTCCGGTAACGGCTCTACTGTATACGTGCGCATGCGCACACGTTATGTTAACCAATGATGTACTAGATACGAAGCACAATGCAGATTGCGGAGTAATACTTTACTTTATTCTGACAGCGAATAAATTATACTTAAGGCATAAGTGACGTATCCATTTTACATTCTGATAACCGTCTTATTAAAACTTATGTGCTAAATTCTAAATATCTGAACTGCGCTAGAAAGTAAATTGCGATCAACTGTCACCTCTGATCAATATTATACTTTTAATAGCATTTGGGATGGAAGTACACGTGCCCTAGTGGCCGGAAAGTCACAAAAGTGTGAATCCCGTGTGAAATATAAATTGTGATGTTACTTACCGATAGTAGTAATGAGCGTCAATGAGTAGAGGAACGAACTTGAGAAGGACCATCTATGATGATGATGACTGTAGTAAATCGCAGCCCCGTTGCTTGCTCCGCTGCCAGCTCCACCCTTGACAACGACTCCACCTCCGCCGTATCCTCTGAGGTTTCTGACCAATGTATCTTGGAACTTGAGGACTTCCTGAGCGGCAAGCCGCGTCCAGTTATCCTTATACAGGATATTGAGGTCCTCAGTGATACTCCAGAGCTTCTCCACAGTCCTTGAGCGGATATCCTCGCCCAGTACGGAGGACTTAGAGGCAGTAGTGGCAGCGGCTAGCTGGGAGGTAGGATCTCGCATGCTGCCTCCTTCGAGCGCCATGAAGACGAAGGCCCCCAGAAGAGTATACCCCAGGACGAGTATGCAGACGCCGAGACTTGTGAAGACCGAGGATGCAGGACAGTAACAGCAGCAGCACCAAGACGCGCGGTCGCGTCTCCGACAGCAACTGCTTCGCTTTAAAGTGCAGCAACGAGTGGTCGAGGCGGCTGAGGAGGGCGAAGAAGGTGGCGAGGGTGGAGGTGGGTGATGTAGATGGTGTATATGGTGGTGCTTGTGTTGCTGGTAAGCCTGCTGGTACTGATGTTGATGATGGTGGTGGTGATGGTATGGGGAGCCGCCGCCAGATGTACCGCCGCCTCCGCTGCGGCCGTCGGAGATCATCATAGAGAACGCCTTCCACCCAGCACCTGCAACAATATCGTGTATTGCCTTTCAAATGCCACTTCAAACTGTAAAACACCCTAAACACAATAATATAGGAATTACAAAACATAAAAGAATGGCAGTGCTGGGGGTAAATACATTTTGTTCTTATTTCATTCCTTTTACATTGAATAACAGACAGTTTTAAAACTACAAGGAAAACCTCTATTACTAAATATTTCATTTTGTTGAAATAAGCCACAAGTTTAGTCCCAAGAGTTCTTCATGTATTTAATGCTGATCTATAAGGCTTCCTTTCGCTTTTTATTACTGGCTCACATTTCTTTAAAAAAGGCAGCAAAGGGACGAAAGGGGCTGTTACTGTACACTAATATCACTATTACAACACACTAGAGTACATCGGCATTTGTACATTGAGTAATCCGAAAACTTCATATAACAGGAAAATATAACATCTTTGTTGACATTTTTGTTGATATTTTGTGCCGAACGTAAATAGAGAATGCACAGTCGAATGCCAAAGTAATGCGCAGTGATTTTTTAAGGTATGTCCTGCCGAAATCCCAACCTGATTGTCGTACTATGCTTAACACGTTTTTTAGTCTTCTCTTTTCCATCACTTTCCGATCTGTGTTTGTACGTTAATGTTTGAATGTTAGTAAACCAATACAAATTAAATCAGGAACCGGTGTATAATTTCGTTGCGAAACACATCAGTGGTTTTGGTACGGACAAAGTACATATAAAACATAGGTAATTCTATATTGTAATGTGACATAACATGTGAAATCAGAAGTGTTCATCACGTCAGGATTAAAAATTCTGACCTGCAAGTTATATGACATAGTTGAATATACTGTATAATTTTTAAATGCTTTGTTTTTGAAAGAAGTGTAATAAAAGTTAGTGCAGTGACCTGTTTTGCTCTTAGTTTGAATGCGAAATACCTTACAAATGTAATATGTAAGAAGGAAATTCTATTAAACTAAAAGAATTCCGAAGAAAATTGAAGTCAGAACCTCCAGCCTGGCATTCTTTTAAGGATGTCGTTGAAGGTTTACTAGGGAATACAAGAACAGCAAACAGTGACACTAGTGGGAAATGTTTTAGAGAACTATAAAAATCTTGGATCCAGAATGTCACTAAAATACACTTCCTTCGTTTAGATTTCTTCCCCGCCATTTTGGGAGCGATTAGTGAGAAAGGTTCCGGAGAAAGAACCCATCACGACATTTTGGAATGGAAAGCCGCTTTAATGGTGGATGGAACCCTTCAGTGTTAAGCGACTACTGCTTTGACGCGTGAAGGATATATATCCCACAGAAGGAAATTGTCATAAAAAGACTCAATCCTCCACCATCAACATCATCATCGAGCAAACGAATGTTGCAATATTTCTTGTAAAAATCTACCTTAGTTCCAGGACACTATGTCATACGAGGGTTAGTAAAAAAGTAATGTCTCCTATTCTTTTTCTCTTTGAATTGCCAAGAACATTGAATCCAATTTAAATAGCTTGGAAACTACAACATTGATGATTGATTTGTCACTATTCAATATAATCTCTGTCCTTTTCCATAGTTTTGGTCCACCTTTTAACTAGGGCGTGTATTCCAGTGTGCTAAATCACACGGTCTTGCTTCCAAAGCCATTGAACGCACAGACGTTGTCACAGCCTACTCATCTTCAAAATGATTCCCACGACGAGCTTCCTTTAGTGGCCCGAACAGATGGAAGTCTGATGGTGACAGGTCAATGAGGTAAGACTTGCCATTCCCAATTTCTCAATTTCTGCAGTGGTGTAACGGCTGGTGTGTGGTCTTGCATTGTCATGCAAAAGAAGAACATGCCATAGATTTTGTTGGGCGAACTCGGTGAACACGTGCTCTCAGATTTTTGAGAATTATGACGTATTGGAAAGAATTTATTATGCATCGCTGCTCCAAAAAATCAATCATAAGCACACCCCCTGCGCCCCAAAACACTATAGCCACAACTTTCCCTGCCGACCGCTGAGTTTTGAATTTTTTCCTTCGGTGACGTTGTGTGGTGCCATTCCATTGACTGCCTTTTTGATTCAGGTTCAAGAAAATGAACCCACGTTTCGTCTCCAGTAACAATTTTTTGCAGAAGCTCCTCTCCCTCCAAACTGAAGCGCTGCAAGTGTTCGGAGGCTATTGTTTTCCTTGTTTCTTTGTTTTGGGTGGTTAACATTCTTGGTACCCAACGTGAACAAACTTTTGAGTAACCCAATTGTTGAATAATCGTCATCACACTGCCTTTACTGAGGGAGATAATGCGATAAAATTCACCTGTTGTTACCCGGCGATCACCACGAATGATATCATCGACTCGCTGAAGGTTGCATGGAGTCACTGCAGTCACCGGCCTGCCGCTTCGCTTTTGATCTACCAACGGTGTTTGCCCTTCAGCTTCGTTACAGCGACGAACCCATCGTCTAACAGTGCTGACATCCACCGTTGCATCACCATACACATTTTTTAGCCTTTCCTGAATGCGATTTTGTGTTTCACCTTCCGCAGCAAAAAATTCAATCACAGAACGCTGTCTAATACGAATTTCGATGCCAGCCATTTTGCAAGAGGATGCACTGCTGCCACCTGTTGACTTAGGAAGCTACTACTGCAGGGGATTGTAGAAGAAGGTTTGAGGAATTGTGCCAAATTCAAAGTTTTCGCATAATTTACTTTTTTAAGGAAAAAAATAGGAGGCATTACTTCTTGACCCACCCTCGTACATTGTATAAAAATAGTTTGGACCACCCCTGTGATTTTAGATATAGAAGTTTAAAAACCTCAATAAAAATGTAGGGTGATGGGAAAACTCTAACTGCACATTCAGAATCAACAAGTCCAAATTAGTTGCATAATTTTTAATATCTGAACCTGAAAATAATTTTTTTTTTATTTGACCAATGAAATCTTTCATGCTTTCATCACCCTTTCACAACTCGCCAAGTTCTTACTGTTGTTATTAAGAGAAGATAAGGCATTCCTTCCAATGTTATGTAAATAAAAACACCAATGAACCAGAAGCATAGGCACGTTTTTGTAATGTACTGTACATTTGTAGGGATAATGCCGTAATCGGATCACTGTCTCGATATTCTTTAGAGTAAACTTCTATCACTTTAAAATATCTGACAGCAGTGCAGTCAACAAAGGGAAGTGCTCGAAAATTATCGAGACCAATGCTACATTTTAGTATGGGCCCCTTCCTTCCATAATTTGAATATGCAACAAGCTTCGTTCCGCTTGTAATCAGGAATGAAAGCTACAGTACAATGTTTCGGGACAGAAAATTTCGCTGGAGAGATTTATGCTTCGTTACTCTTAATTGTGCATTTACGACATTCTACGCAGAGAATTTCTCTTCATTGTTGACTTTTATTTCACTATATCGAATGATGCATACTCCAGTTCACAGAAACTTCTCGATTTAGCAAACAATGGTCTATATTGGCAATTATAGTATCTTAAAATGCCTCTATTCTACCCGTATTTAGCTTACTTGTTCAAACTTTTCGCAAAATAAGAATAACAATATAAATAAACATGGAAACGTAGTGTCAGACTGAAAAATTCAATGCCATAGCCGGGATTTGAACCACGGATCTTCTGGTTTCCGTCCAGCCGCACTACCATTGTGCTACTATGGCCAACGTGCCGACATTTCCACAATTTAGCCTACACACGGCCAGTGTGAAAGAATAATTAATTTCCATTAATTAAAATAAATAAACATGTTAGAGTAAGAATTATCTAATAATTTTGCGGGTTGGCTCGAGTAGTAACTAGATCCGCATTAAGAATGCCGTGGTTTCAAATCCAGTGGGTCAACCAAAACTTCAGCTTTTTCATGTTATCTTTAGTTGTTAATTGGATATTTAATACTACCCCATGACTAAAAGGATAACAAAAATGAAATTAAATGGTGCGCTGCTATTTACTTAGAGATAATGAAAATAGACACACTGACACACGTATTGATGGAGAGTTGCAGTTGTCTAGCACTAAGGACTCTGTAGATAAAGCTGTCAACTACCCATCACGGAAACAAAAGTATTTGCGCAGCACTGAAATGAACTCGTGAGGAAACAAAATGGTGTGGCACAACGATAAGTCCTTGAAGGCTAACTCTCCCTTACACCTATCTACGAGGTATCTCCTAACAGAGCTGTTGCAATAGGATCATCCAACCTTTTTAATTAAGGCGTTAATGCGGTCCATTTATTTTGGAGAACTTTAACGACTACCTTTGTTTCTTGTACATATTTATTTTATTAAAATGATAACTAAAGGCCAGAGAGAGGTGCGCTCGCATGCCAAACAAGTTAGCTGGACATAGAGTATGAATAACGTCAGATGTACATCCCAACCATTAAATGCACAACGGTCGAAAACAACGCAACGTAGTACACTGCGAAATAGTGCATACAAGTGCATACAGATGCAAGGTCAAGGTGTAGTATAACGTAACTCTTTTGTTTCCTATCGCAGTGATGTGGTTGTCATGGTCAGGCTATACCTGCTTGTAGTTGTTTACATGCACGACCAGTAACAGTAAAGTCCATGTGCTGTATACCAATGAAAAGCACACACGCCTCCCGTCTTTACAAAGAATTTTGAAGACTGAAGTACACATAAACTATGAGCAGAACTTCAAGTTTCTGAAGGTGAATAACGTAACTTCACTCTCATTTTATTTCGTAAGATCCTATCACCAAGAGTCACGATTTCATATTATCCAGCATATGGAGACATTAATACTGATTTCACAATTAGTGATTTTAAAACATGAGGCTATTTATTAGACAAAATTAAATGTCACAGCTCAGATAATTTTATTAAAAAGAACGAGAGATAAGTGTCATATAAATGTGTACCCAACACTCTTCTAACATTCTTGGCTCATGTAGCTTTGAAGGTAATTCTGGACATACGTCACAGCAATGGGCACCATGTAGGAAAATGCACATACGGTGGTGTACCAAATAACATCACGGGGAGTACAAAATAACATATTCGGTATCATAGTCACTTAAATATTGAGTTTGTCTACGTTCATACATAAAACTAAGTTCACCAGAATTACTGGAATGAGCGTAATCCAAGATTCCAATGCTTTCAAGATTAACTAGATGCCTAGAGAGGAGAAAACGTGGTACAAATAGCCTTTTTTTTTATAAACAATACAACATCAATAGAGACAGTTGATGAAAGTTTAAAAGTTTAGATCCCGTAAAACGCAATAAGTTTTACTTCTGGTAAAAAAGCTTAGGTTTGTTTAAAATGCCAGAAATTTAAGATATATATTTGAAAAGTAAAATGTACAGGTACTTATAAGTTACCGGGATTAATCTACGAAGTCCTTCTCACTTCGGAAGAAACTTTATTTAATTTTAGTTAATTTATGGAAATTAATCATTTCTTCACACTATCCATATATAGGATAAGGTTTTTCATAGACAGAGTCAACATGAAAAATTCAACGCCACGGCCGGGGTTTGAAATACGGATCTCCTGGTTTCCGTCCAGTCGCTGTAACCCATTGCGCTACCATGGCCAACGTACCGTCCAGACATTAAATTCTCAATTAGACTCGTATATTTCCCCGGTAAACCACTAGGGGCTCTCACATTCGTGTACAGGCTAAAGTTTTTGATAGAGTCAGCATACAAAATTCAATGGTATGACCGGGATTAATAAGGGTTAAATGAAGCCTGGGGCTCAAGTACTTATGGTAGTAAGTCGCCACAAATGGTGTATCTCGAATACAAGAGCCCCTAGTGGTCTACAGGGGAAATATATGAGTTAAATGGAGAATTTAATGTCATAACAGCAAGTTGGTCATGGTAGCTCAATGGGTTAGAGCGACTGGACGGAATCAGGAGATCCGGGGTTCAAATACCGGCAGAAGCATTGAATTTTTCATGCTGACTATCTAACAAAATTTTATTTAAGTTCTGTAACTATTTAACGATAAGATATATCTGATTGCTAAAGTAATGCAGGTAATTTTAAAGACAAAACCTATTTGAAGCAAACTTGCTGTAGTATCAGCTTTTTTCGAAATATCTGTTGCTTAAAATGAAATGTATAAACTGATATGGAAGTTTATACCTATTACCAATAATCAGACACTATGACAGCTTTTATAAAACAGTGTGAAGGAGAATGGGAAGAGAAAGTGCTTCTTGAATGCAGCACAGTAAATTTGTGTAATAAAAGCTTACATTTGCAGTGTGAGACATCGACACAAACCAACAAGGGTTAATGTGCTGTCCATCAATATTTAACACAGACTTATGCAAACGTCTACCTTTCTGGCTAGAAGCTATTTACATGG
Organism: Mantis religiosa; assembly: GCA_030765055.1. Taxonomy (NCBI): domain Eukaryota; kingdom Metazoa; phylum Arthropoda; class Insecta; order Mantodea; family Mantidae; genus Mantis; species Mantis religiosa. The sequence continues at coordinate 47,261,078 of CM060953.1, forward strand.
TGAGGTTTCTACTCAGCCTTTGTGTGTAAACTCGAGAAACTGGAGCGTGTACGCATCTAATCCATCCATTACTAAGATATAGTGCTCGGAGATACTTGCTTATTTTGGAATTAGTGCAACGCAAGATGTTATCAAGCTCCAATTTCTAACTGATTAAAGAATTAATTATTAATATCTTTCGTACAAAGCTTCCACGCCCTGTTCTCCGTAACTCCATTTAGGTTACTTTCTTCTACAAATTTATTTTATGTAGGCTTTCGACTTTTGATATTTATAACAATGGAAGCACAATATTTTGGGGAGTTTAATTATATTACAGGTGGGTTATTTATTTATAAATTGAGTTATATATTAAAAAATTATTTAACAAATTTGTTTATCGCAATGTAAAATAAGTTTTGGGCAACACTTTTTCTGTTAGAAAAGAGTACTACAAGAAAATATTATAATTATTCTAAACTGCAAATTAATTTGAGTAACCTTTAGGGGTTACTTACCTTTATTTCCCTTCCTGTTTTTGAGTACAACACTTTTTGAGATATTTATTCCTCTCCATCCTCTGCTTTCTCTCCTATTTCCTTTCTCTTTTTTATGGTTTTGGTTTTAAAAATTTATTTTCATATTTCGAAACGTATTAAAATATATGTTTAAAATAACATATTTTAGGTATATTTATACAGGGTGTTACAAAAAGGTACGGCCAAACATTCAGGAAACATTCCTCAAACACAAAGAAAAAAATATGTTATGTGGACATGTGACCGGAAACGCTAAATTTCCATGTTAGAGCTCATTTTAGTATTTCTCTTAAAATATAAATTGAAATCATTTGTGCAGACAATTGTCAAAATACCCCATTGTGGCTCATGCACAATGGAGCTCCTGCACATTTCAGTTGAAGTGTTCGTGCGCTTCTCAACAACAGATTCGGTGACCCATAGATTGGAAGAGGCGGACCAATTCCATGGCCTCCACGCTCTCCTGACCTCAGCCTTCTTGACTTTCATTTATGGGGGCATTTGAAAGCTCTTGTCTACACAACCCAGGTACCAAATGTAGAGACTCTTCGTGTTCGTATTGTGGACGGCTGTGATACAATACGCCATTCTCCAGGGTTGCATCAGCGCATCAGGGATTCCATGCGACGGAGGATGGGTGCATGTAACCTCGCTAACGGAGGACATTTTGAACATTTCTTGTAATAAAGTGTTTGAAGTCACGCTGGTACGTTCTGTTGTCGTGTGTTTCCATTCCATGATTAATGTGATTTGAAGTGAAGTAATAAAATGAGCTCTAACATGGAAATTAAGCGTTTCCGGACATATGTCCGCATAACATATTTTCTTTCTTTGTGTGTGAGGAATGTTTCCTGAAAGTTTGGCCGTACCTTTTTGTAACATCCTGTATATGTCACAGACATTTTATTAATACAGCAATAGAATGGGAAGACTAATAACCCTGTGATACCATCTGAAATACAAATAGATACTAGAAATATTTTAGTCGGAATTTCGATGACATCTGACTTCTGACGATGACATCACTATTCAAATCGGTGAATTTCTATAAACCGTAACCGATGTTCTCATAAAGCATTTGCACTGAGACGAAACAAAGGCTCCTGGAGGTCTTCTGAAAATTATTTCAATAACTGGTTTAAAATGGTCACAACCAATAGTACTCCTAGAAGTAGCATTTAAAAATGCATTCGTTCGCTTTATACGAGGGTGGGTCAAAAAGTAATACCTCCTATTTTTTCCTTAAATAAGTAGGTTATGTGAAAACTTTGAATTTGGCGCAATTCCTCAAACCTTCTTCTCCAATCCCCTGCAGTAGTAACTTCCTAAGTCAGCAGGTGGCAGCAGTGCATCCTCTTGTAAAATGACTAACATCGACATTCGTATTAGCGTTCTGGGATTGAATTTTTGACTGCGGAAGGTGAAACGCCAATTCGCATTCACGAAATGCTAAAAAAATGTGCATGGTGATGCAACGGTGCATGTCAGCACTGTTAGACGATGGGTTCGTCGCTGTAACGAAGCTGAAGGGCAAACACCATTGGCAGATGAAAAGCGAAGCGGCAGGCCGGTGACTGCAGTAACTCCATGCAACATTCAGCGAGTCGATGACATCATTCGTGGTGATCGCCGGGTACCAACAGGTGAATTGTGTTGCACTACCTCAATGATTGATCACGCTGAGTGCCAAGAATTTTAACCGCCCTAAACAAAGAAACAAGGAAAAGAATAGCCTCCGAACAGTTGCAGCGCTTCAATTTGAAGGGACAGAAGTTTCTGGAAACAATTGTTACTGGAGACGAAACGTGGGTTCATTTTTTTGAACATGGATCAAAGAGGCAGTCAATGGAATGGCATCACACAACGTCACCGAAAAAAATCAAAACGCAGCGGTTGGCAGGGAAAGTTATGGCGACAGTGTTTTGGGATGCAGAGGGTGTGCTTATGATTGATTTTTGGAGCAGGGATGCACAATAAATTCTGCCCAATACGTCATAACTGTCAAAAAGCTAAAAGCACGTCTTCGCCGAGTTCGCCCAACAAAACCTATGGCGGATGTTCTTCTTTTGCATGACAATGCAAGACCACACACCAGCCGTTACACCCCTGCAGAAATTGAGAAATTGGGATGGCAAGTCTTACCTCACCCCCCATAACCAGCACCATCAGACTTCCATCTGTTATTGCCACTAAGGGAAGCTCATCGTGAAATTCATTTTGAAGATGAGGAGGCTGTGAAAACGTCCGTGCGTCAATGGTTTAGGAAGCAAGACCGTGTGTTTTACCACACTGGAATACATGCCTTAGTTAAAAGGTGGACCAAAACTGTGGAAAAGGACGGAGATTATATTGAATAGTAACAAATTAATCGTCAATGTCGTAGGTTTCAAGCTATGTAAATTGCATTCAATTTTCCTGGTAATTAGAAGAGAGAAAAATTAGGAGGTATTACTTTTTTACCCACCGTTGTAGAAGGAATACTTAATTGAAGTATCCGAGTGAAGTAGGGTAACAGCTCAAGCAGTGTTATGGTGGATGCATACATGAACAATTACGGCATTGTTGAACTGTAGTTACGTTAAATGTAGTCATTGCTTTCAATGTAAACATTCAGGAAAACTTAAAACATGTACTTGAATAAAAGCTGTGCAAAGTAAAAAAGTTTATATACCTGAGCATACGTTCAAATCGAAGGAGTTGTAAATGTAAGTGACGCCGTGTTGGGTCAGCTACTTCCTCTAGAGGAGTGACATAAGGTTTTGCTCTTCCCTACATGTACATATTGTTTAAATTCCATTGTAGAGCTTTGTCGGCAAGTTAAAGGCAATGTGAAATCTAAATATCTCTAAGAAGAATTCATCATTAGTAAAGTAGGTGAATGGCTGTCAAACGAAATAGAAAGGGTATATGGACCGTGACTAAGATATGGGCCTAATAAATAAATGAAGTAAATAAGGAGATAAATATATAAATTTTTACAGATACACAGTAGCGATTAGAATGAGTACGTCAGAAGACAACACGTTAAGTGTTCTCAAGATATTTTCAAATTGTCTTTACTTCTTTGTAAATAATGCAGAAATACAGAATCATTCATATGTCCATGAAACATTTTAAAAATTCGTAACTAGTAAACTACCGAACGGATAACGAAAACCTTTACATTAAAATGAAGATAAACTCTCCAAGTTTTGTTAGATAACTTACAAGTGCTCAGTGTATCCACCCTTGCTGATAAGGCAGATATCAATGTGGTAATCCATCTCTCCATATACCATATTTGCCAGATTTCTTGAGCGTTCTGGTCCCAAGTCCTCATTCGGTGGGTTTCGCCTATTTCCGTAAACACAGATGACAACTTTGAAACAGGAAATGCGCTACACACTGTGGCATCCAGTGGCTATTATGCTAAGTTTTCACACGTACGCCATTTCATTTTGAGCAATTTTGAGTTTAATTATGAGCCAACCAGTTTACAACAAATCTAAAAGGAAGACTGTGCTGTCAGTGTTATGGCTCTCGAAAGGGGACACACTATTTTTCGTCTACCTACGTATAACTGTGATATGAACGCAACTGAGCTGGCGTGGGCAAAAGTAAAGAATGTTTACAAAGTAAGCAATGTCAACGAGAGCCACAAATCTGCGGAAATTTGCTATAGAAGCGACGGATCGGGAAGGATACACTAAGAAGGTCTAAGAGCTGGAAATGCAATATTGGAGAAACGATGGTGTAATACAAAATGCAATTAATTAACTTATTAACACATTAGAAGATACAAGCGATGAAAGTGACGCAGTAGACATGGAAATCGAAGAATCACAAAGCAAGTGAGTGTTTATAGCTGTCATAGTATTTGTTTAATACTTTTATGTGTTTCATAACAGTAAATATATAAGCATACAGCATATCGGATGAAGTTCAATTGTTTGTTGACACATCCCATACCTTTGGCACATATCTTACCGCAATTTGGCTGGATTGTGTTTTTCTAGGTTGACCAAACGGCAGAAACAAAAGCGTGTTAGCTTTCTTTTCTTCCCATCTGCCCGCACTACACCGTAAATCCAGCACATATAGTACACGCTCCAGCATGTCACGGCTGATTACACGGCAGCTGTAATCCGGTGGCGAAATTCCTGAAGGTTAGCAGGCACCGGAGACACGTGGAAATTGTCATTTACAAAGCCCCACAGGTAGAAGTCTACGGAATTAAATCCAGTGATCATGGTGGCCATTTCATGAACGCGTCATCTTCTTGCCCAGTTCGTTCTATCCATCTGTGCGGTAAATGTTGATTCAGATGGGCTCGCACGTCTTTGCGATAGTCACAGGGACATTCACATTGCTGAAAAACGTAATCATTACTGTCTTCATTCAGCTGAGGCATCAGCCAGGTTTCCAGCACGTCTACGTATACCATCCCATTGATGCTTGATTCCACAAAGAAAAATAACCCATACGCTTTCTATTTCAAAATAGCACAGAAGACATGCACCTTCGCTGAGTCTCGAACATGTCCCACGACTTAATGGGAATTTTCAGTCCTCCATATGCACACATTGTGCCGATTCACTTTTCCGGAGAGATTAAAAGTTGCTTCGTCGCTAACGATGAGAGAGTCCGCGAAGTCCATTGCTTCAAACCTTTCTTGCATCTCAATTCAGAAATTAACACGCAACTTTTTGCCATTTTCTTAGAGAGCTTAATGAAGCTGAAACCTGTGAGGTTTAAACATAAGTCTCTTAATAACAATTCACCATACTTTGATTGTGAGATGCCCAACTCAACACTTACTCTGGTAGTGGACTTAAGAGGGCTGCGCTGATATTCTTATTTAACACGATTCACTGTTTCTTCGCTGGGTCCTGGATGTCCTCGGCGACGAGCGATGCATGTACACCCTTCGTCACGGAAATCCACATACCAATGTTTGATATTGTTGTACACAGATGCTGGCTTTTGAAATTGCGAAAAAGATGGCTTATGTTTATTGAACGCCATTTTCTCATTAGTGATAACTACTGCCTCCCAGCGACAAATCATGGCAACTAAGCACGGGCTTTCATTATAAAACAAACTTGGAGAGTTTCTCTTTCTATTGGAAAAGTACCATTATTTATTTTATACTTATTGTTTATTAAACTTTAAAAATTTTCACGGAGTTATGAATAACCCTGTATATATCGGATAAATATAAGAGAAAAACGAGAAATTGAAGCTGGCAATACTTCCTCTGGAAGTATAACGACTCAAACAACATACAAAGGTCTCTTGGGAGCCCCATGTTATTGCGACAGACACAGACACAGTTGAATACCCAATATATATGCCATATACACACACTGATGGGCAGCCCAACCTTTCCTATTCAAATTTAATTCCAATTTTCAAGTAAAGAAGTACTGACCTAGAATTCCTGAAGAGGTTTCGTTCCGAAAATGCTTAGTTACATTTTTCTGCGTAATCAACAGATGACAAAATTACTTTTAATACTGTTATATTAATGTCAGAAAGTGGTCACCTGGAATGCCTGATTAATTTCCGTTCCGAAAATACTTGGGATATTTTTCCACGTCTCACGTAATGTACTGTATTGTTCTTGCTAAATGCATGATATATAATTCCGCGTATTTCATAATGTACTTAACAGAATCCGACCTTTTCATTAATAAGGAATGTTTTTATCTTTTATTACTAATTATCGTGATCAAATAACGCATGCCATTTCTTTCAAAGAGGCGTCACCTAAAAGCCACTAAGAATTATTCTAAAAATCATGTTTAGAACAACTACATATAATATTGTAAAGCTTAAATATTAAAATTACTTTTTTAAAATGTAGTTGAGTTCTATTATTTTCCTATTCTATCCTTAATTTAGTTACACATATAGTGTAACTAGTGTAACTATAGTGTAGTGGATACAGTGGCACGGGAGAAATGATAAGAAGCACTTGGAATGTGAATATTAAAAAATGAAGCACAAAAATAGGAACTCAGAACATACAATCATCGAGTGAGTGAATCTGTGTGTGTGTGTGTGTGTGTGTGTGTGTGTGTGTGTGTGTGTTGTGCGTGCGCGTGCGCGGGCGTGTGTGTGTGAATCTGAGTCTTAAGGGACCGTCACCAGCTAAGTAATTTAAGACAAAGATAATAGAAGATCATATATCTACTGAATCACTAGAAAATGTATAACAAAAAGAAAACATACAGTTGATGGAAAAGCTGATAACGACAAAAAATTAAGTGGCTGTGGTTATATAAGGGTGCATCTATCGTAAAGCAGGAAAAAATAAGCTGGTAGAATTGGAAAAATTGCTAGTAAGAAAACCATAAGAAGGAATGATAAATAAGAGGAAAAGTATACAAAAGAAGAAATCACCATTTAGTGGCAATATTGAAAACATGTTTCATATATAAAAAAAGGAAATGCAAGCGGAGCCTTAAAAATTTAAAAGGCCTGAGCAATGGTTTCACTTGATTATTATTGCATTATGTTAATACCCTCGTTACATTTCGTGGATTAACGCATCCAATGGATGTATCAATAACCACTACAAATACTCTTGAGGTGTGAAGCAAAATCTCAAACAGTTGAATAAAACAAACGAGTGCTTTAGGATTAAGCAGGCAAAATAATCGACATAGGTGCTTTTAACAAGTATGATTACTATATTTCAAATATGATGTTTGTCCTGAGCGCTGCTAGACGAGGAATCAATCGGAGTCCTGCTGTGTTGTATTGCGTTCTCCCCTAAGTGGTGTGTGACGAGCGACAAACTAATAAATCTCTAATAAATACTATTCGAGCGTAGACAAAAATTCGATTTTCCAAAAACTGATCCACATGGAAAATAGAGAGTAATGTATCTAACATAACCGCAAAAACCCAATATTTTCAGCTCAAATAGCTTTCCAATAACAATACCTCACACCGTAAGCATTGCCATCGATATCATTATTGGTTGGCATATATATGCGATACGTGTATTTATAATTACTCAGAACTGAAACGTAAACGTTTGACATGACGTGATAAAAGAGTTACTTTGAATAAGCCATGGTGTTTGTTAAATTCGAGCGAGAAGAAACAATACACTTCTGGCTTGTAGAATGGTGCATCAGCAGAACGTGGCTTGTCACACTATGTTTATGAATCGTACGTAATCTCTACTTACTCTAGAGAGTTCAAAGCAGTATTATTCAGTTGTCCTTCCGTTT